>JAQZBX010053268.1:0-18936 GCA_029593785.1 Cabassous unicinctus | reverse complement strand
AAAAAAAAAAAAAAAAGATGATGTGACAAAGAACAGACCTGGCCCATGAAGTCTAAATTATTTTCAATCGTGTCCTTTAAAGAAAATATTTGCCTTGTATAAGTACTTAAAAAAATAAAAATAATGTTCCTAATACTCTGGCCAGAGTCTGTTATTGTCATTGCTCTTTGATGGTATGGTTCCTGAGACCCACCTTCTGTCCCACCTAGGCTGGTGCAAGTCTCCTTACCAGCCTTCTTTGCCAATATTGGCCTTCTAGAATCCTTGAGCCCCTGTGTTTATAGCAGTGGCCAGCTCCTCCCCTTCACAATGCTTATAAACCACTTCAGGATTACAGCCTCAGCACTTGAAAATATTTATGCAACAAGCAACTAATTTTTCAAGATAGTTATGGTTATACATATTGGTCAGGAGATATCTTAAAATTCTAAATAAAGCACCTTATTTTAGTTATATGGTATGACTTTCCAATCACAGCAGTCACCTTTTCATAGAGGTACATCAAGATAAATAGAGCAATATCCATATTTTACAGTCTATAAAATTCAAATCTTTGCTTAAAAAAGGGAGAGTTTACATGCAAAGCATACACCAGCTAGCAAGTTTATTTATCAACATATATTTATGCAATATGTGCATTGTAAAGTTAGGGCATCAGTTTTAGGGTCTGGGCAAATATTTACAGCTAAGATCCAAACAGGGGTGAGTGCCTATCAAAAAATTTTGTGACAAACAGTTGTAGTTCATGGAAAAAATCATGGCACAGGGCCAGCACTCCACAGCATTGGAAGGCTGGCAAGTTTCATCTTCAGAAGCTAAGGCTTCATTTCCTTCTCAGAGGTAACTCTTTTCATGCCAACTGTAGCAGGGAGGTTGGGATCTTCAATATTTTACCCTAAACCTACCCTCCTACCATACTTTAAGCAAAACATCTTCTCAGAAAAAGATATGATTTTTTTTTCACATGGGAGTATTCATGTTTGATAATGTTTAAATTTTACCTTTTCTAGGGGTATGTGCATTTTAAAAGGAACCAGAACCTTTAGCCAAGGTTATGGGATTATAAATGGAGAAATTTAAGAACAAGGTAGATAGAGTTCATCATTTTGAGATGGAGTTATATGGTTACCTTAAAATTATATGAACACCCCTGTTTGGGTGCTAGCTCAGGCTGAGGTTCTGAGAATGTAGCTGGATGTGGGGAGTGGCAGGGAACTTGACTGATAGCAGAGCCTAGAGGCAATCCATGTGACAACAGGCCCAGGTGATAATGACATCAGAAGCCAAGCAAGAGGTTCAGAAAAAAGATCAACTCCAGAGTTGAGGCAAAAAAAGTCAGAATTAAGGTATGAAGAAGATGGATGGGGCTCAGGATATTATATGAGAGCAAGAGGGATTGGAACTCTGGGAAATAAGAGACAGGAGGAATGTAGCCATACTTGCTTGTCTCAGACACCTCTGGTCTTGGTGGAGGAGATGCTGTTAGTGGCAAAAGCATCACAGACACTGACCACTGGAATTGCATCCCTGCACAAAAAGGGACATTCTGTAGAGGGCAAGTAGGTTCTGCAATCTTGGCTACCAGATACTCCACCCCTTGTACTTGTACTTGTAAGCCTCAAAAACAGTCTAAATAGAGAAGTGCTTTCTATTCCCAGGTAGAATAGAAGATTTTCACTGGTACCAATTGTGAGAAGTCTCTGAAGTTGGTCTTTCCAAGACATGATGTCTCCCACAATGTTGATAGAGGACTTGGGTTTGACCCATGGGGCTGGAATTCTAGATAAGAATCTGGCTTATGAAACTCTACAGATGTTTCTGAAGTTCAAGCCCCACTCCAAATTTTTTTATTTTTTAAATTTTTGTTTCTGTTGTATGTTTTATTCACTAGTTATTAGGACAGAGTGAATTAATGTCCATAATACTCTAGTAAACAGGCAGTACCTCCCAAAATTTTGAGATGATTTGATGGAGAAAGAGGGTTCCCACTCTAGAACCACTGGCATATTCACCATCATGTGGACCACATTGATGGAAAGTACATGGGTCTGGAACTCCACCCCAAGGCTCTTAAATATGCACTTCCCAGAGTAGGCCAAGAAATATTACTATAACAGTAAGCAGTTTAAAACCCCAGCCCAGGGGATTGTGGGAGGTCATCTCAAGGGATTCCAATGGGATGCTATCCAGGTAGATCAAGATTATCTAGTTCATAGGGCTAAGAAGTGCTAAATGAGGGTACCACCAGTTATTTGTAGTGTCCAAGAATGCCTGGAAGGTTGCCTCTTGCTTTCTGCCATCACAGGGATGGATGTGATTCTGGGGGTCTTATGATGTAATTTCATGAATGTCCCACAGATTTGGTTCATTTGTTTGGAGACATTAGGAACCACTAGGAACAGGAAGATCTCTGATAGTGGCGTTCTAAGGACATGGAAGTTTTAACAAAAATAGAGTTCAATACCCAGCTACAACAAGTCACAAAGAAGGTCAAGATACTGAAGGGCCCCTCTTCATGGTAGGCTTTGTGAGTTTGTAGAGTGCTTAGGCAGGTATCTAAGATGGGGTTACCTGGGATTCAGACACACATCCATCCAGTAGGCTCTTGTAGATGGATTTGGGAGTGATAGCTTTTTGACCCAGGGCTTGGACACATGCAGCCTGTGGGGCATTTTATCTTGATTCCCATAGTTTGGATAGAGGAAGCCACCACTGAGTAATTCCATTATGTAAAACAGGATCTACTAATTCTGCTCCAGGGACTCAGTTACTTCAACCTATAGAACTCTCAGAGTCCTGCCTACAACTCTTTGCCGAAACACTGGGTCAGCCCAATCTTGACCATCAAAGTCTTTCCCAGAACCTGTGGGGGTGATCTGATGATTATCTAATTACAGGTCAGCCCAGTGGGCATGGAGCTCATGCTGTAAGGAGCACCGTGAACCTCTTAGTGCTGCTGGTGAAAGGCACAGGGAGCAGTTATAGACAGGGTAGCTGAGTTTGTTGTATACCCAGCACTTGGGTATATAAAAGAATTGTTCCCATAGAGGATGCCTTTATTTTTTAATGAGTACCTTATATGTTAAGATCAATGTAAATCTCATCAAAGCCATGGATTTTTATTTCACTTAATCTTCACAAACATCAATGAGGTAGGAATTATTAATACCATCTTTAAGTGGGAAAATTGAGGTTTAGAGTTATTAAATATTTTGTCCTTGATTACATAGTCAAAAAATAAAGCACTTGCAATGAAATGAAAACACCCAGAAACCTCTACTTTGCTAGTGACCCAAAAAGCAGATGCTACACTTGGTCCCCATTCTAATGATAATAAAATGATGATGGCTATATTCACAGAGTGCTTATCATTTGTCAGGCATGAGCTGTGGCTTTTCTTTTGATTGAGAAAAGTATCTGATTATCTCATTTACCATGAAGTATTAGACATTGAAAATAGCTTAATGAAGTCTTGCTCTCAGAGCATTTTCCAATTTAAAAGAGATATATGGAGAGAGAAATGTTAACCTAAAGGAACAAATGACTAATTGTGGAATATTAGGCCTTGTAATAGACAGTGCAAGGAAGCTTTTTGAGGCAAAGAATCTCTTCCAGATTGTCCTTCTACTTCCACTTTCTACCAAATTATGGTTTTCTGACAATGACTTTGGCTAAAGGGACACAGAAAGAAAGGCAGCCTGAAGAATCATGGTATGTTTATGTTCTAGAAAAGGCATAGCATGCACAAGATTAAACAGTCCCAATCTAATTATCATTCATGTCTAAAATTCCATCATTAGAAATTAATTTCTTGGGGTGAAGTTTTTGCATTCTTTCAGTGATTTGATCTCAAGAATCCAAATATCATTCCGTAAAGCCACATTCTTTTTTGATATTATCAATTCCAAGATGATGTTAATTGGCTTATTTATCCTTTATAGGTTCTAAGAGCTAGCTGAAAAGCATTCTCCACTGAGAATAAATAGTAGTTAGTTGGGATCTTTAAACAGAGCCATAAGAGCAATTAGAGAATAGCAGTGGCCTGCATGACAAATTCTGGAAGTTGAGGCATGATGAGGGATGGCTGAGATGCAGAAAGTTCTGGGGGTCAAGAGGTGATAGGATTTTAGGTTTAGCTAAGCCTGGGGCCATGGCAGGTTTGAGGGAAGAAAGAAGCCTGAGCTGACTGCCATGAGACCTAGGGTCAAGTCCCAGCTCTGTTTGGCCTTACTGACTGGGCTACTTTCAGAATCTGTGGTTCTATTTCTTCAACTCTAACATGAGAAAACTAGTAATAATTTTATGGGGGGTGGATTATTGTGTGGATAAAATTGGATACTGCATGTGGAAGTCATTTAAAAACTGTAAAGTACTATGCGGACATTGTTAGGAATAACTGAATGGTGAGGGCCAGCAAGAGGACCAAGATACCTGGTGGTAGCAAGGTTGAGAGATTTTTGACAAGGTCTTAGTCCCAGTGAGACATGACAGAGCTCCTTAAACTGGTAACCTTGAGAAATAGGATGATAGATAGTTCACAAGTTAACTTTTTCCTGCTGATGTGAACTCACAAAAGTCAGTTCAGTGGATCTGCAGAAAATCACTGCAGGCCAATGGAAACTTGACCTCCATCATCCAGAGGCTCTGTTAGGGGTCTGTGTTAGGGGTTCATAAACGAGAACCTTAATCTCTAAGTGATTGCACTAAATCCAAGCTTAAAGTGATTGCTATTTTGGATAAATGATTTGGGGAAAACAATCATAGAACTACAAGTCAGAGGAAAGATTCTACTTTGCCACCAAAACAAAGGGTTTATTTGACTGGATTGGTAGAGGAGGCAGGGAAACCCAATACAGCTATTTCAGATACTGATTTTGGAGTTGAGACTGGTGTCAATGCTGGAGTTTGTGTCCACAGAGGGAAGGCATCCAGCTGAAAATCAGCTCTTTATGATTTTGAGCTTGCATCATCTTGTCCACTAAATGGACTCCCAAACAACGTTTTGTACAATGATGGCCAACATTAATTCACACTTTTTGATCTCTTTTTTTTTTTTTTCACAGTTAAAGCCAACTTGACCTTCTATCCCTTTTCGGTATAGATGCCCCTGCATTTCCTGGTGACAGGGTCTGCTCAATGGTTTGGTAGGTAGCTTTGTGTGATCAGGGATAAACTGTCATCTTGGTTGCCTTGCCTTCCTCACAGGTGTGACCATGCTGAGGACATACCATTCATGTTAGGATGATCTGTTGCCTATCAATAAACACTCCAAACTCACAAGTTTCAGTGTTCCACCCTCCATCCCAATCCTAGCACAACTTATTGAAAGTGCGGCCTCAGGAGGTGGTAGGATTTTAGGTTTAGCTATGCCCAGATGAATATTCTGAATGACAAATCCCAGTAGAGAAAGAATGATATCCATTTGTCAGTGTTGCTCAAAAAAAAACAATTTAAATTAAATCACATTCCTCCTCAGCCCCACCCCACCATCACCACACTCACATCTGCAGGCCAGAAAGCAGTCACATTTTAAATAGCAGCAAATAAAATCAGAGGCACAATCAAAGCTTCCGGGGTCTAGAAAAGCCAGGCTTCTGGGACCACGGACTAGAAAGTATTCTAGTCTGCGTGAGAGGTGGGATGCCAGGGATATACCCCACACCAGCATCTGCATCAAGGCCTCAAGTTCCCCAGCATGCTGATGCCTGGAGATGTACCTGTGAAAAGGAACAGAGTTTTTATTTTTGCTTTTTTGTTTGTTTGTTTGGTTGGTTTTCATTCCACAAAAAGAGTGGGCATCATATAAAGGAGCATAAAGAAGAGAGACGGCATTAGTGGTTATGAATATTGCCTCCAGAATCAAAAAGAACTAGGTGAAAATCCTGGGTTTGCTTCAAAAAGCCCCCTGACTCCACAGGGAGGAGAAGAGGTTTTAACTTGAAAGCACCAGCCAGAGGGAAGGCAGTGATTCACATCTACACTGACGTGGGAATGAATGATGCTGGCTGATATCATTCAGCTTTCAGACCTCATGTTGTGCATGATGCCAGGTTTTCTCTATGTCCCTGTCATCACTGCAGAGGTGGGGGTGTTGTTGCATTGGGGCTGATATTCCCTCATTGCCCTCTGGGAGAGGTGCAGCCTGCCAGGCTGTAGTTCCCAAGACAGGTTCAGGGACCAGACAGCATTTTTTTCTCCATCTATCCATCCTCAGGGATTTTCTCTTTTTTAGAAGTTTCCCTTTCCCTTCCGGGCACTCAGTACCCCAGATCATGGCCTCCTGAGTGCCTAGAAAGCCCAATTCATGTTTTTTCCCTTTAGTTTAGAGCCTCATCCCATCCTAACTGATTAGTCTTTTCTTTCACCACCAACACATTTTTTTAAATTCTGAACTTTATAAAGATTTGAATTCAAAGGGCAGAAATTCAAGATGTTGACTGGGGTCTGCAGAAAAGTTTTTGAGCTGATGGAACCATTTGCAGTTCTCTGAACATTTTCTACATGTTCTCCCTTAGTCAGCCTAGCTGGGTTCAGTCCTACCATGAAATTAGTCGTGTGAGTGGTAGAAATCTCATCATAGTTTGAATGTCAACATCATCCCTGCTATGATACACCATTACACTACTCTGTGGGTAGAATGGGCAGTAGATGCTGGAAGAACATTTTGCATAATGTGAAACTTGAGAGGCATTAAACTGTAGGATTTGTAAACTTGGGTCTGGTATTATCTACCAGGAAGCAAATCCCAGTTCTACTATTTACTACCTGTTTGAACTTGGACAATTTTGCTTCATCTCTTTGCTTCTATTTCTTTATATGTAAAAATGGGAAATAATTGTACTTATGTCACCCTGTTGTTGCGTTAAATGAGATGTACTTGCACAGTGCTCAGAACAATCACCTGCTTCATTGTAAATTCTCAGCTAGTCTTGGCTTTTATTAATAATGTAGATTTGAGGTCAATGGCTTTGGCATCGTATAGAGTGGTTTGAGTCTTGGCACCTTCAGCTATGGGACCATAAATAAGTTATTAACCTCCCCATGCCTCAGTTTTATCATCTGTGAAAAAAACATTAAGAATAATACCCATCACTCTCAAAAGGAAGTTGTTATGTTTATATGAGATAATTACTCTACATTTTTAGCAAAACACTTAGCACAGAATATATGCCCAACAGGAGTGAAAACTGAGTATTAATTAAGGAGACGGATGCTCTATGGTAAACCAATATCTGTCTTTAGGACAATAGATGTTATTCCATGAATGTGGTTATTCTCATGATGACCTGTGGCAATGATACATTTCAAAGTCAGGCTCAAATGCATCCTTCTCCATAGTCTGCTTGACTATAAAACTCTGACCTTCCATGATCTTGATGGTAAATGTTCCACATTGGCTCATGGTGCACTTGTTCAGAGTTTATCTCTCCTGGAATGAAGAAACCAACCCATTTACATCTTTTTACTTCACAATTGGGCAGAATATCCTTCACCAAAATAGGTAGATGCTGGTCTTTTAACTCTTCCCTTAAATGCCAGCAATTTTCTTCTACTATAACTGTTTATTCTGCTATTGTTTTAGTGGCATGCTCTAAACATGAATAGCAGTCATCTCCTTTCCTACATGGAAAGGGTACATGGGAAAGGTAGGCTCCTTTAAATACCTCAAGGTTTTGTTATCAACTGGTGTGAACCAGAAGTTGCAAAGCTGGCTTTAGTCCCAGGACAGAGCCCAGTCTCCAGCACCTGAGCTTTTACCATTGGATCTCTTCCTGTGTATCTGAGCAATCTTGACATCAGTCTCTTCTCACTAGCCCATAGTGACTAATTTCCTCAGAAAATGGATGTCTGTGAAATTTACAGCAAAATATCTAATATCCAGTTCAAATGTTGCTGAGTGGTTTAACTTCCTCAATTGATTGAAATCACTTAAGCTGTTTGTCTTATTCTTGCCTGAAACTTTTATTCCTGTACCTTTTTTCCCCCAAATTTGGAATACTCCACCACTGTAGTCTTGGAAATTCTCTGCAATTTATCCGAGTTGTTATATTCCAACAACAAGGCTGGCTTGTCTTGAATCAAATAACACTTACTGTAAACACACGTAATAAGAGGCCTAAGCATCATAGTGAAAATGTCCTTATGACTCTATTTAGGAAGGCGATTCTACCTGAGGTACAGTTGAAGGCTGCACTTCAACAACTCTCTTACAGAGTTCATCAAAACAAAACCTAAGCACAACCTCTGGTCCCATTAGTTCTAGCCCTAGCATGTGGTAAATTCAATGAAAAACAATTCAGCTTCCGAGACTATTAAAAAGCAATTCTCATCTTTATTTATATTTATCAAAGATCTTAAAAGGGTTTCTCACTAGCAATTCAGAGCAACACTTCATAAAATTCCTTTTCTTCCCATTTCCCTACAAAGTAGACTGGCATAGATGGATGTAAGTGTTAATTCACAGCACAGGAAATAGAAAGCCTGTGGAGGGAAGGATAAAATTCTCTCCAGCATGTGTGGACACAGACAGGGGTAGAAGTACACCTAATAATGTTTCCCAATTAGCTTATTTTATCATTATCTTACATTTTATATAATAACATAGAATAGTCAGCCTATATACACACAACACACACACATATTAAACATACCAAGACAGTCATGGCCATATTCTTGTTTTCTGCTGGAGTTTTGAATGACATATTTTGAAGCTAGGAAGGCTGAATAATGTTTTATGAATAAAACATTCTATTTCTCTATCCCTTCTGTGATACCCTCACCCCTCCTCCTGCAAACACACACATGTGCACACATACACACATACACATACCAGGGGGTTGCATTATAAAAATTTAGTTTTTATTTTATTTTATTAGGGTTTATTTATTTATTTACTCATCCATTTTTACACACACCCCCATGCCATTTTTGCTGTTTTTTGTGTTCATTCACTGGGCAACTCTCTGTGTCCATTTCCTGCCCTCTTTTCTCATCCTTCTCCTCCTGTCTTCACTGGGATTCAATCCTCGGAAACTCCAATGTGGGAGAGAGGCGTCCTACTGCCTATGCCACCTTAGTTCCTGGTTTTTCAGCATGTCTCACGTTGGCTCTCCCTTGTGTCACTCTCCTGTTACGTCACCATCTTGCTGCGTGGCTCGCGGGGGCTGGGGGGCTCACCTGCTCGCGGGGCCTAGCAGCGCACCCGTGCACAAGGCCTGGCGGTGCACCTGCGCACTGGGCCTGGCAGTCCGTGTGCCTTCTATATTTTTCTTTAATTTTTACCAGGAGGTCCCAGAGATGGAACCCAGTTCCCTCCATATGGGAGACGGATGGCCAACCATTTAAGCCACATCTGCCCCCTAAGTCTTTATTGATTTATTGGTTTATTGAGTAAGCAGAAGATGCCTATGTCTTCAATTGCTGTTTGGTCATATGAATGTGATCAAACAGCTTTATGATCAATATACCTTGGAGATGAGGTGGGATAGTTATGCATTCATCAACTCGTTCATTCAAGAAATACTTTTGGACACATACCAGTAGCCAGACACTTTTCTGGGCACTGGGGATATAGTTGAACAAAATATGCCAAGACCCTTCCCCCATGGAGCTTACATTCATTGGGAGGAGGGGTGACAATAAACAAATATAATGCAATTAAGCTCAGTCCAAAATAAGTCCTAGAAAGAGCAGGGTAAACAGACAGATAGGGAAAGGGGGTGCTGTTTTTGCATGGGTGTCAGGGATGCTCTCACTAAAGAGGCGACATCTGAGCAAAGACCAGACTGAAGAAAGAAATGAGATTGGAGGGAAGATAAAGGGGCTCTGGGGAAGCCTGGGAGGGACCCAAAGGCCAGCATTGTTTTTAATACCTTCATTCCTTTTATGAATGGAATGCTTTTTTGCTCTTTTTCTTTCCTTCTTTTATTTATTTTTTTTCCTTAAGAAATCCTGTGCTTCTTGAAATGTGAAATAGGTAAAGGAAAATACAGTTCGGGACCATTAATTGTGCTTTCTTACTGAGTATATAAATTTGATGTCAAATGGGCCTGGCTGAATGGTATATATTTATTTCAAAAATATCATTTCTGTGAGGCATTGCTGCATCATCCTATTGATTTAGGGATTGGTGTGATTGTGCTTGATGCTTTTATGAAAGGCAGGCTATTAACAAACTAAATTGAAAAACTAGTGAGTCTGCCTTTCTGGGCCCAATCCACCATGCTGCCCATGTGAGGCTTAAATGGGAAAATACTGTAAAAAGACTTATTTTAATGCGACAGACTCCTCATTGCAATCCATAAACCTTATTTGCTGTGAAGGAAAAAAAAATTCTACAAGATAGAATTCTCATGCTTGGGCAGCAATCTCCCTCTGGTTCTCTGCCATCCATAGCAGCATTAATATTTTCATTTCAGAAGCTGACTCTCTTTGACCTTGTTGGACATTAGGATTAAAATCTTGTGTGAGACAAGGTAGCTTTAAGAGAGTCAGAGAAACCATGGGTTCGAATGCAAAAAGTCCCCGAAAGTGTGCAAGGGTTAAGGTTTCTACTGAATTCCTGGTGTGGGACTGGAAGATTAAACATGTAGTGTGAAGGCTGGAAGTTACTGGTTTTTACCTAGTTCACCCTCCTTGTTTTACAGTTAGAAACTGAGGCCCAGGTAAGGAGTGATGCTTGCACACTCTCCCACAGCTAGACGGATGGAGAACTTAGGTCCCAGAGCTGTTTCTAACCATCCTCAGTAGTTCCTTTAAACCTTCCCTTCCTGTGGTCTCTGTCCTCATGGAGGCTGATAATTGTGGGTGCTTGAAAATAATTTGGTATCTTAAATACAGGGGCTATGTCTGCTCACAGGAGAAGTTCTTGGGCTTTTGATCAGGACAGAAGGGGCCCTGGTGGTGGCTCCTCCAGCTCTCAGCGCTGTGTGACCTTAGGAGTGCAGCCATCGCCCGGCTCAGTTCTGATGCCAGATGGCCTTGATGGCATTTGATCCAAGAAGGGAGGCACCAGCAGAAAGGGTGTAAGGTCCTTTCCAATCATTGCAAAGGCTGTGAAACAGGATACTTCTTTTTATGATAGATCTAAAACTTGCATATTGCATGTAGGCATGTTAAAAAATTATTCCATATTATTAGAGGAAATGATTAATCCACCAATATGTACTGAAAACTTGTGTTATGTTTGCAAAATGCTGCACATAAAGTATACAGAAAAAAGAGGAAACGCAGCCGCGGCGTCCTGCTATAGGGGCCCCATACTCAGCTGTGGGAGGAGAGGCAAGGCCCGGAGGGATGGGGACCAAAGGCACCTGGTCTCCTGCCTCCTGCCTTCCAACCTGGGAACTGTAAAAGACTGAGAGAAAGAGATGAATGGGGTCTGTGGAGCTCCTCCCATGGAAGAGTTTATGTAACCTGCTCTGTAAACCCTGGCTTGTGAATGACCTAAGGGTGAGGTAAGAGTCCACACAAAATTGCCAGGAGTAAAATTGGCACCATACCTAGCAGCCAGCACCTAATCAGTTAGGCTGACACCTTTCCTCCCCTCCGCTCCCCGAGCTTCCCGCCTCCTTCTCACCCCGCTCCTTCTCCACCCTCTCCTCTTCTTTCTCCCTCCCTTCCTTCTCCCTGTTTTTCTCTCTTTTCTCATGCTTTATAACTTTGCAAAGGCACTCCTGGAAATAGATGCCTCTGTGAAAGAAAGGTATTTGAAAGCGAGCATGGAAATCTTTTGCATTATATTAGGAGAATTATATTAGAAGGAAAAGCAGGAAAGGACCATAGTAAGTGGCAACTGTTCCCTAAGGAAAAGCGTCCTCTGGGGAGGTGCCAGAACTCTGTTTTTCCTTCTTCACAAGTCAGTAACCTTGGGCTTCCCCGCTGTGTGCAGCCCTGGCCCTGAGGCTCCTTTCCGTGGTCGGCAGTGAGGAATATATGGTGGTCTGTTACCATGCATTTCGCTTGTGTTATACTTCATTAAAGCAGAGGCTCTGAATGCCTCCCATTTTCCCTCACAGCATCTTCATTTTACCTCCTCCCTCTCCTCCTCCCTTTCTCCTGTGTGTCCTCCTACTCTTTTTCTCCCTCCTACAGCACTCACGCTCATTTCTACCAGATGGAATTTCAATGGACTGTTCCAACTAGACAAAAAGAAATCTTGTTTCTGTGCACAGACAGCCTTCAGACTGATGGCCCCATTACATTAGCACACAATAAAAGGCAGCAGGGGGTGCGGGGCGCATTGCACTGCTACCATGGGTCTCTGTGTCCCTGAAGGCCGGGAAGGCTCCCAGGGCTTAGCTCCTCTCTCTTGTAATGAGGCCACTGCACACTTGGGTGACAGCCCCTTGGCCTAAGTGGAAGCTGCCTTAGTGAAAGCAGGGGTGAGAAGGTGGGCATCAGGCATCTTGTGATCTGATATCAGCTTCTCAGTTTCATTAGCCTCTTCAATCTTTCTTCCAATGGCCTAAGAACTGCTTGCAATTCCTAACTTTTGTTAAAACAAACCACAGGAGGGGGACTAAACTGAACCCAGTACACATACTTTGGGCCAGTGAGCTCCTGCTGTTTCCCCATTGCAGGAACCGAGAGAAACAGCAGAGCTGTGTGCAAGTTCCTGTTCCCCTTTATAGGATATTAGCCTTGCTTTCCTTCCTGAGAGGGAGGGGACAGAAATAAACAGTCTAAAAGCCCATGGAAAAGAAATGGGCTGTTCACCCCAGGTGGAATTAGGACAATTACATGCAGGGCCCTTTGTGATAAAATGGCAGAGAGCTGTGTCCTACCCTGAGTTACATGCCTAGAATCTCCCTTCCCTGCTGTATTAGTCAGCCAAAGGGGTGCTGATGCAAAGTACCAGAAATCTGTTGGCATTTATAAAGGGTATTGATTTGGGGTAGAACCTTACAGTCACTAGGCTATAAAGAGTAAGTTACTTCCCTCACCAAAGTCTGTTGCCATGTGTTGGAGCAAGATGGCTGCCAATGTCTGCGAGGATTCTGCCTTCCTCTTCCTCCCAAGGCTCCGTGGTCCCAGCTTCTTCTGATCTCAGCTGTAGGCTGGCATAAGGCTTGTCTCTCTCCCTGGGCTTCATTTCTTTTCCAGGCTTTCTCAGCTCTTCAGTGCTCTGGTCTCTTCAGGTGCAAACTATCAGGCGAATGGCACGGCTCTCTTCCTGGGGCTCCAGCGTTCAAAACTAAACTCTCTGTGTTCTCTTTCTCCGTGTATTTACTTCCCTCTCTTTGACTGAGCATCCATTTATATCGCCCACAGTTGTAGGCTAGCTGCAGGCAGGGACTCAAACTGAGTCGCCCTAATGACGTGGTCAAATAAAAGCCCTAATCTTGATTTAATAAGGTAAAAGTGAAACCTCTGAATCTAATCTAACATGCCCAGAGGAACAGACCAGTTTACAAACACGATCCAATATCTATTTTTGGAATTCATAAACAATACCAAACTGCCACACCGTCCATAGTCAATCCAGCCTGAATCCAGCCCCCCAAGATACATGCAGATTCCTTGAGGTCATTCAGCCTTAGAACCTCCTCTCTCTGCACAGTCTCCGACTGCTGGATTACAAATCACTGGTTAATATAGTAAAGCTCCCAATTGACCAGGCTCTGACTAGAGGAAAAGAATGTTTAAATAAAAGCAGAAAAGGTTGTGGCTGGATAAGTGCAGAGATCCCTGACCACAAGGTGGGAATGGGCTCCTGAGGAGGACAACGAGGGAGGATGTGGTGTCCCTGCTCTTAGATGTCCTGTCCTCAAGAGGCAAACTGATGATTGAGTGTTCATGCTGCTTTGTTCTCTTAAAGACCTGAATCAGGCATCTTGACGCCCTCATGACTCTGTGGCCCGGGTTGGTCTGAAACAGGGATTCCTGATGGTAATCTAACCTCAACTAATCTTTTACATTTATTTTTACATCCATCTCCTCTCATCAAATCTTCTTGAGGGTCAGGCCACTACCACCACATGCTTGGTCAATTAAAATAACCTTCTGGCAGGGCTCCCTGCCTCCCCAACCACCACCCCACTCTTGAGACTCCCTTTCTTAGCACTCTTCAAGGATCCTAGTTTGTGGGATGGAGTCCAAATTCCTGGGTTGGACCTTCAAGGTTCTGCGCCATATGGCTTCAAACTCTGCCACCAAACTCTTTGCTTCCATTCTCCTATGACTCTGATAAGGTACCACTAGAAGTAGGGGATCCCTTACCATACCCCCTGCTCCTTGCATTTCTCCCATTTTTATGCAGCATTGCACAGCAAGAGAGAGAAGGTATGATGTAAGGGAATGAACACGGCATGGGTATTGGACCAGTGAATTTGAATACTGTTTCTGCTTCTTATTTGCTCTGAAGCTTTTATTTAATCTTTTTCTGAGCCTACTTCCTCAATGTAATCTGGGAATAATAGTTCCTTTATTTTTAGGCTGTTGTGTGGATTTGGAAGCTACTGAATAAAGAGTATCTGGCACATAGTAGGTATTCCATACATGGCATTTATTATTATGCTGTCACTCTATGTCCTTCTATCTACTACAGCCAAGCCATCCTTCTGGGCCCTGTTTAAATTTTGCTCACTCTAGGAAGCCTTTCTGATACCACTAGTACTGGCTGACTTTTATTTCTTCTGAAATCTTTCAGTCTGCTTTATAAATCACTTTTTGGACACTTATCTCTTTGATTTATTAATTACCTTTTCAAGGATCTATAGTCTATATATCCCATAGGACTGAGAGTTACTGTCACCTGACTCTGTCTTCCCCTCCCACTCCATCCAAAGGTTCTTTCCTGTATTGGTTCTTGATCCAGGCCCCAAAGATGCAGGAAACACTTAAGCTGCTCTGTGCAGTAATCAACCACCTCCCTGGTTAAATAGACCCAAAAGAAAATGTCCCCAGTGTTTTCAGCTAGGCTTCCTGCAACCATGACCCTAAGCTATCAACCACAGGTTAAACCAACTGCTCCCCAGGTTCTTTCTTCTATTCCCACAGGGACTTGTTTTCAATTTATTTAAATTTTCAAAGTCAAAATCCAATATCTCCCAAATCTTTCAAATATGTTTCAACTAAAACCTTATGGGTAAGTATTGGTTCTGGGCACCCAACTCATAATCCAGGCATTGTCTAGGTCTGAGGTCCAGCTTGGGAGACCCAGATCAGTGGCTCAGCCTGAGCTGCATAGGGATAGATGCTTCTGAAAGGCTGCCCAATGGCCAAGGACCCACAGCTGTCCAAAGCCCTGTTCCTGTGACTTCACCACCAGTGGACATCCCTTCTGTGCCAACCTCATTCCCTGGCACTGGCAATTACCTTGACCATCAACAGAAGATGTGACCACATTTGAGTGCTGAGGGTGCCCTTAGCCAGTCTGCCCGTATGTGCCCCATTAGGCGGATCTACTTGGTGGTGCAATGCCCCACCTGCTTCCCTCTGTGGGGTAAGTAGGCTGTGTGCAGCTCACCTCAAATCCAGGACACAGGAGCTGTATTCTTGGAGGGTAAGGCCCACACAGGCCATCTCTGCCTGCCCCTCGCAGGGACTTTTACCTGGGAGGGAGCTGGTTTCTAAATAGAGATGCCTAACTACTGGGCTGATAGACCAAAAAGAATCTCTGTGGAAGACACAAACAGGCAATCACAATTCGTGGCAGTTTTGTGAGTCTGGGTATATCAGGGTGCCTCTGTGGTGGGCAGGCAGGTGGGCAGTCTTCAGAGCTTGGATGCGAGAGAGGGAACTCCAGGCTCTTGCCTGCCCATAACATTCACTGTTCCGTGACCTTGGGAAAGTCACTTATCCTTGTGAGGATTAATGAGTTAATCTCAGGGGAAGCACTTTGAGATCATTGGCTGACAGGTACTGTATAAGTAGAAAGTATTATTAAAATGTCACTGCACTGACTGCATTTGCTCTTGAGGGCAGGAATGACAGTCCCAGCTGAGTGGATAAGGATTATGTAAGGCAAGGCAATAGAGAGTTCCGCCACAGAAAGTTCTGGATGCCAACACCATCCCTTTCTACTACCATTCGGCAATCTTCTGACATGTCTCCGAACAGAGACAAGCTTTAGTTTCCTAAAATGAACTGTGCAAACAGTTTTAGCCAGAGACTCTGTACTCATAGATCTCCCTGCTCCTTAGCATAACCCCCGCGGAACTAGAGTTCAGAGCAACTTATTTTAGCCTCTCCAATGCCTGCACCAAACTCAGACACTTGTCTCTGGTTTTCCCCACCATGTGAACAGCAACAAAAATGCAGAGAGAATTGGAAAGTCAGGGGTCTCAGTCAATAGTGGTAGAAATTTTTAGCCTCAAAACTGTGGACCAATAAATTCCTATTGGTTGAGAAAAAAAAAAAATTAGTGGCAGAAACTCATATTCCTTTTGTGAATAAAATCTTCCATCCTCTCTGTGTCTCTTTTTTTGATTAAACTTATCTTTGCTCCTGAATCAAAGAACCTTTGATGAAATAAGGTATTGTTTGTGAAAAATCCTTAACACATTGCAGTAGGTATTCAATTAAAAAAAAAAAAAAAATGAATGGATGATATGTATCTAGACAGCCTGGGTATCAAAATTTGAAAGCTTATCAAAATATCAAAAGATCAATAAATATCTTTGGAGTGCTGGGTCTTCTGGAGAAAAACCAAAATGCAAAGGGCCCATTTGCTCCTCTCAAAGAGCAGAGACTTTATTCAAGAAGGAGATGGAACATGCCAAACCTTGAAGCATGAAGGAGCATTTGCACAGGGTGAGTCATGATAGTTGGGGGTGGGGGGGAGGTACATGGTGAGAATATATTATTAGTGACAGGAGCAAAAAGAAATATGTAGATAAGGAAAGATGAAAAGAAATTCAGGGAATAAGATCTACAACAAGAAAGGATCTAGGAATTTCCTCTCTGTGTACAAACAACCAGGCAAGATTTGTGAGGGTTCAACAATTGACCAGATTATACCAAAACGTCCACAGATTACCAGGAAGATTGCTTTCTGACCGAGGAGAGGTGGGAAGACACCTGATGGCCTTCCTTAGCACCATGGGAGTTAGAGACAAGGGTTTTGGGTAGTTTGTTTTTGTTGTTTATTTGTTTGTTGTTGATTCTTAGGAAATGTAAATTAAACGGTGGGCTCTGCATAGGGAAAAAGAAACCCAGAGGAGTCACTGGCCAGAACTACATATTTATCTGTTCATGACTACTGGTAATCAATGTCTAGTTCTTGCCAAAAAAGAAAAGTCCAGTTCCAAGGAGGAGGAAGAAACCCAGTCCTTTTATTACATGCTGTTTTTCTCAGCAGACTCAACTTGTGGAAGACCATTTCTTAACGGAGGGAGAGAGGCTGGCTGTTTAGCTCTGCAGAGGGATAAGGTCTGCCTCTGAGATTTTACATGCAGAACTGGGAATGTTACAAGTGTAAACTCTAGATAGGACAGAGAAATAGTTCTTTATTAAGAGCTGCATGAAGCCAATCGCTCATATTTTACTTTTAAAATTATTACCTTAGCAGCATTGTTATTCTATGTCACTTTCCTTGGGAGCATTTTGAGGGTTTCTCACAGAGAGAGGCAACTACACAAACAGACAGAAAGTCAGTAATGCCCATGTATTGTGAAATGGCTCTTCTCAGCCCCTTTCTGCACCCCCTCCGTGCCCTTCTCCTCCTACTCTATCAAACAGGTGAACTCTCACTGCTGATCTGGGTTCCCTGCAAAGCCCCAGGACATTTGCACCCTTAAAGCATCCTTCCCCTCCAAAAAGAATGCATTCCTCATGACTCATGACCCTTTCATGCCTTTTATCCTCAACACTGTATGACATGATTATGTTGATCAGCTAAGCTTTGGTAGGGTATTAGCAGCCATTGCTATCTCATCTTTCTCTTAGCACTTTTAACAATTGTATTCAATGTGTTTCCCTACAGGGGGATACAGAGTGGGAATCTTAAGGGCCCGTGGTGAGTCAGAATAGCAGACATTTGGGGGTACCCAGAGCCAGTAATCATGGCTATTCAGCAACCGCTACTAATATAAATAGACAACACTGGCAGGAACATGCACCAGTGCACTGACAACTTTCTAAATAAATTCTGCAACTTACGGAGAGTAGAGTGAGCCTAGACTAAAGGATAATTGGTGGTCACACAGCAATGATTCCTAGCAGAACCAGAACTCAAACCTAGTTTCCAAATCACAGACCAGAGCAGTATCCACCGTACCAAGGTGTTCTGCAAATCCCAGTGTGTGCCTGGCTTGCTGTGTGACCTTGCACCAAAAACTCTCAATCTCTGGGTTTCTCTTTTACACCCTGTGAAATAACAGGAGGTGGATTAAGGTCTTTGAAAGGAAGGATTCTTTTAACTTTAAAGGTATTCCAATTCTGTATACGTGAAATCGCACATATGCATTTTACATTCATCTACATATATAGAGCCTGGGGAATTGGACTTTATCATTTCTTCAAGTTCCCCTACGTGGTGATGCTTCACTTCTGGTATAATGGTCTTTAGCATGTCAATGATTCAAATGCAAGGCCATTTACTTGGGCCTTCATTGTTTCAGAGTGAAATTGAAAGAGGGAATCCAGCTGTTTATATGCAATATGCAGCAATTATGAAGTTCATTTCCAGAAGCCACTGTAACCATGGCAACCTATAATTCTGGAAGAATAGAGACAGGCTGTACACTGACTTCCAATGGGGCCAACTTTTAACCAGAGAAAGCTCAGGAAATGCTGATGAGGAGCCAGAGCTGTTTACTTGAAGTTTGAAGCAGATTTTGAAAGTCAGACTCCCTTAATCCATAACTTCAGTCCTTCTTTAAAGTTCAGTAATCGGTGAAACTCAAATTTCTGGATTTGCCTGAGTCTGCCCTAGAGGGCTAAATAGTTCAAATGAAACAAGAGTCTGTAATGTATTGATGTTTATTTCATAGC
>JAQZBX010053267.1:0-18934 GCA_029593785.1 Cabassous unicinctus | reverse complement strand
TTTAAATCAGCTGGGTATATTTTTCAAAAGTAGATTTAACTCATTTGGTGTCATCTGGTGCCTGAGATTCTGTATTTCTAATATCGTTCTGGGTGATGCCAATGCTGAGTATCCATGGACCACATTTTGAGTAGCAAACCCTAAAATTCCTTTCCTCTCTTTACCCTATATCAAGGGGTGCAAACCACAACTGGGCACCTGTTGTTTTTTTAAAATAAAGTTTTATTGTAACATAGCTACATACATTCATTTATGCATTGTCTATATTTACTTTCACCTATGACAGCAGAGTTGAATAGTTGCAACAGAGACTGCATGTGCCCGCAAAGCCAAAAATATTTATTTGTCCCGTTACAGAAAAAGTTTGTTAATCCTGCTCTATCAATGGAGTTGAATCTGATAGTTATTTTGGAATGTAATATATTAATTATGGTTTGTTATTTTAGTTTTTTTTTTTTCCTGATTGCTTTATTTTGCCTCCCTAGCAAGATTTCGATGTCCTCCAAGATAAGTCATGTCATTTGTTTCTTTGGTGTCCAGATGAACACATTGTTAGAGAAATCAAAAACTGAAATGACTTAAGGACCAGCTGGTCTAACTCCACACTTCACAGATTGAACAGATTGCTCGGTGTCACCTCAGAAGATAGGCAGGCAGCAGGGGAGTCCAGTTCATCAGACTCAGGGCTCATATGTTTGTGTTATACAAGTAACTCACCATACTTCCCAGGACTTAAATGAAACCAGTTCTGATTTTGCTTTTAGCCATGTCATTTGCAATCATTTACCCAAGAACTTAAAGAAGAAGAAAGACTTGCCAAGAGTTTAAGAAGCCTCTTAGAAAACAATTCACCCTGAGGAAGGGCAATGGGTCAAGGTCAGCAAACTGAGTCTACAGGTAAAAGCAGAGGCAGAGATACTGGATGTGCCCCAGGCAGGTCTCTTCCTGACCAGGACTCCCAATGCCCTGGTGGCACAGTGTTGACTACAGAACACTCACAGCTGAATCCTTCTTTGGGATAAGCTCTTTGCTGAAGTGAGTCAGCTCACTCAAGGTCTGTCCCATGTGCAACAGCTGGTCCATGTGGGATACCAAAGTCTGGCCTTGCCTGAAACGGGAACAGCTTTGAAAGCCCAGCCCAGCTCCAACTCTCCCCGTGTCATTGGTATAGGCCTCTGCAGCACTGCATTACGGTTTTCTTCCCCCTCTATCCTTCTTTATCTCCCCTCAGACCAGGTCATCCTCTTAAATTCACTCCCAGTAAATATCCTGTTCACAAGTCTCCTCATCAGCCTGTTTCCAGAGAGACTGACCTAGGGCATTTACTCAGACAATGCTCTGACTCAACTGCCATGGATTCAAGATTGCTGCTCTGGAAGTGGGAAGAAACAATAATGAGAGTGGAAACAAAATGTTCAGTTCCATTGAAGTCTCTGTGGCATCGAATTTGCATTGACATAAGAAAGAACCAACCGGATTAAGAGCACTGGAGGCAGGTGCTTGCACATTAACTGCACACTCCGTGGTGTATTAGGCAACAGTGAGAGTGCTGGCAGCATCACGGTGGCAATGATGCCCTTTGTATTTGGCATTGGCAACAGGCTCAGGAGTGGGCAGCCTCCTTGGATAGACACAGCCACAGTGAACAGAAGGGGAGGAGAGCCTCCAATATGGCAGCAAACAGGAGTGTGTTCAAAAATATAGATCCCCTGAGATCCTCTGGAAAAAGTTGACCGGGTGAAAATAGGAAAGGAGGGTACAGTTCCTGCAGTTTTAGATAGGGCTGAGCCAGAGAAATACAGTTTGGGTAAGAGCATGAACTTATTTATACACGTCAGGGGTGCAGCCTGGGGCAAAACTGACTCAGACTCACTGCTTCTTTCACTCTACCCCATTGCTGTATAAAATTAAATTCCCTGCACCATCAGAGCAAATAATTCCACATAGCAGCGACTGCTTTCTTTCATCCATGTGACTGGAAGGATGAGTCCACAGCTCCCCTCCTCCACCAAACCTGCCATAACTTAAGTCACAATCAATTTCATTATACAGGGGAAATAGACCACACAGGATGTATGGCCTCCCAACAAGGACCTGACACATTAAGTGTTATAATGCCTCTACTTCCGTCATTTACTCTGGGATAGGCCTGTCTTTCCTGCTCAGCATTTTAACCGGTACACTGGCTGTGTCATGACTATTTAGAGTGATGGTGGTGATCCTTGGGGCATTCAGGAGAAGTCTAATGAGGGAACAGCTACAGCAAGCCCCAATGGGAGGCAGGGTAATGATGACTAATTCCACTCAGGTTCTTCACCTCTACGCTGTAATCATTTCTTGCCTTTTAAATTGATGCATGTCGGAGGGAATGAGGCTCTGCTGGTGTCACTGCTGATGCATTGGCACAGTGGAGGCACTCCTTCTTGTCACAAATGGGAGTCCAATGAGAGGGAGTAAAGAAAAGCCAAGGAGGCCAGGGGTGGGGGTGCTCACAGAAGATGAAGGAAAGGCAGGGAGAGAAGGGAAACCTCTTCAACCAAATGCCACTATTATGATTTGAACATTTTTACAGCTTTTCTGATGTAATCTCAGAATATTGAGATGATCTCACCACCTATATGTCACAGGGCTAAATGTTACTGTATTTTTCAAAAAGTATCTCCATAAAAAGTATGTAAATCAGGGCTACCACACTTCTCTTTTCATCTGCTTAGAACCTAAAACAGGATGTTGACCCTTGATACATTCTTAATTTGGTTCAGTGAAAGACAAGCTTTCAAATCAATCTTTAGCTCATCAATGTTGAGCTAATAGTGATGTAGTTCATTACCTTTAGATAACAAATAAATGGGAACGTTTGAAATCAGGTTTTAAAATGGAAATAAAAAAGCATAGAAGAGGAACTGCTGCACCCACTTGTAAGTTGTGACTCAATTATTCCTTTTTGTTAGAGATTTTTTGCTTTCTTTTTTTTTTTTTAATTTAAAGCAGGGGTCAAAGGGCTTGAACTGAAATAAAAAAAAAAACATTATTCTTGTAGGGACGTGTTGGTGCGGGTGTGATATATTTATTAAATAATGCACAGTACAGTGTGGAATTAGTAAGGGGTCTGTGGTTTTCACCGGGGTCTGTGGTTTTCACCTGACTGGCAAAGGGCTCTGTGGAACAAAAGAGGTTAAGAACCCCTGATTTAAACTATGAAATCTGTAGGTTTTAAAAGACAAGCAGATTGAAGCTCTGGGTTGGCAGAATCTTCTGTCCTCTGATAAGAGTAGAAAGTCATTAATTTACTTAACTAATCTAGAAATGGTTGTGTCCTCCTTTTTCCTTTAAAATGAATGGTCAGTGGAGTGGATGTAGCTCAGACGTTGAGTGTGTGTTTCCCATGTATGAGGTTCTGGTTTCAATCCCAGGTACCTCCTAAAAAGAAAAAAAAGAATGGTCACAGATGTCAAGGTTTTCTTATTATTGGATAAACCTCTGTAATTTTTAAAAAGAATGCTCCATTAATTTTTATATAATGAGTCCACAAGAGAAGGCCATGGTTGGAAGAGCTGGTTAATATTTGGGTGAGCTTCTACTCACTTCTCATTCTGGAATAAGTTCTGGCTCACAACTGATTTCACAGCAAGACCAGAAAAGGCTGGGGGGATTCTGGCCCAGGTCCCAGGCATTTTGGTTGGGTGGATTCTCAGGAGGCCAGGAGGTTGGGGTGTTCCTGAGAATAACTAATCAGCACGTGGCAGGCCAGTATGAGTTCTGAAATCCTGATCTGGAATCGTGTCCTGGAGAAAACCCAAAGACATAGATCTGCTTTAAAATGAGTCCTCGTTCTCCCAGTAGGGACAGCTGAGGTCAAGAGCAGTCTTCTCAAGGCCATTTTTATATTCAGAGGAACTCCCTGTTCTCCTTTAGCACAACATAGCTTGGCCAGGGGCAGGAAGGTATAGACAAGCAAAGTTCTGCCACTGTCAGAGCTGCTTAGATTTACCAGCAAGTAATAGGGTCAAGAATCAAACCAAGATCGGGAGAAATGCAAAGTGTGAAGGAGCCTGCTATGCA
Source organism: Cabassous unicinctus (assembly GCA_029593785.1). Classification (NCBI taxonomy): domain Eukaryota; kingdom Metazoa; phylum Chordata; class Mammalia; order Cingulata; family Chlamyphoridae; genus Cabassous; species Cabassous unicinctus. Next base: position 14,872 of record JAQZBX010053267.1, on the reverse strand, counting down.
CTGCTCCTACCTTACCCCTGCCCACTGGGGTGGAACAGGCCTTCCTTTTACTCTGTTCCCACCTAAAGAAAAGTGGAAAGGAGTCAGCTCACAAGGTAACAGCAATTCTGACACTAACATGACCCCCACTATATGCTGAATGGAGCCAAATAATTTTAACATGGGACATCTGAGTGGAAGGGAGATGTTTTCTATCAGCAAAGGCATACATCTGGATTTTTGGTTTTCTCTTGGGTACAGATTTTCAAATGGACAATTTGCTAGCATATTCACTTAATTGACTTACTTCCTACTACTTCAATAAAAGCATTAGAAACAGGATTGCTCACATCTCTTACTATATAATAATAATACTGAAAATATACTTTTACTCTTTACAAATTAATAAACCACTCCCACATGTGTTTTCTTTTGTGTGTGTGTCAAAACCATCTTATCAGTTTAGGCAGGGAGAGTATTTTTGTCCCATTTTATATGATTTGCCTGAAGTTTCATGGCTAATAAAAAGATTGAGCATCAAAACCAGGGCTCTAAATTTTTTTTACTGTTCATGTTCACCTCATCAATGTTTCCTTTTCATGGTTGGATATTTGAATCATTCAGAGATTCTTATTCCATTGGCCTAGTATGAGATCCATGCAGTCATATTTTTAAACAAACCCAGATATATATGCAGCCAGGATTGAGAGTGACCACACTATGTGGTTCTGTCTGTTAATGAAAAGCATACTTTGGCAGGCATACACCAAGATCAACCATTGATTCTTCTAAAAGAAGCATCTCAATTATTACTTAACATTTGTGGAATTATTGTATAAGATATTAGTTACACAAGGGTTATTGATTTTTAAAGATACCTACAGGTAGTTTGCCATTCTTTTATGTTTGTAAGACTGATCATTTAATTTTTGAGCTTATGACCATTCTCTCCATTACTAACTACACACAGAAAAGTTTCCTGAGGCCAGAAACCATGTCTAATTAACCTCAGGGTTATTTAGACTAAAAAAAAAGTAGACTGAAAAGCAACTTAATGAGTCTAATTATTTTCTTCAACCTAGGAGGGCATTAACAACATGCCTCCCTTGGATGCAAAGCAGACCGCCCTCCCTCTCAGCCTCCTTGCATTCTTTGCTCCAACAACTGAGGCTTGGTTCAACAGAGAGTGATTCAGTAGTCAGGAAGAGTTTTTGTTGTTTAGTATGACTTCCAAAAAGTAAAAGGGATATGCAAAGTTAGAGTTATTCAAAGCAGAGAAGAATGGGTTACACTGTGGTATAGGTCAAATTAACTAGGCTATGTTGCAGTAGCAACCACACAAAGTTCTCAATGGTTTAATATTTCTCAGGCACACTCTGTAACCTGTGTTGGTTGGTGAGGGAGCAGAGGAAGGGGCTCGCTAACACATGGAGACTATACCATCTTGTAGTTGATCAGCTGCCATGAGCCTTCCTGCTTGCCATGTTAGGGGAAGAGCGAGAGATTGGAAATGGTTCCGGCTTTTCACTCAATCACTCCATAATTAATACATATGTATTCCCATTTTCCTGGCCCAAACTAGTGACATTACTGCAAGCAGACTGGGAAATATAGGGCAAATAATGCAGAATTTGGTAGGCAATACTCTTTCTGTCACAATACTCTTAAATGCTTTATATAAATATAAATATAAACATAACCATAAATATAAATATAAATATAAATAAAACTCTTCCCAGTATTTTGACTTAGCTTGGCTCCCAAGGACACCCCCAAAAGTAGAGCAGCTCTACATTTTCATACAAGTGAGAGCAAGTTCCTTCCTTACTCTTTACCTGTAAGACAGGAGTTGTAGAGGAGCTTTTGAAAAGCTAGTGTTTATTTCTATAGAGAAGAGGATCAGTAATGAAATAGTCAGCCATAGAGTTTTAGTTCAGATATTAGGAAGAACTTTCTATTGGGAAAGGTCCTGGTGCCTTACATGTCTAATCATTCATTCTTTTATTCATTTATTCACCATAGATTATTTCCTAGGATTACAAAAAAAAAGAATTTCATTTTAATGCTTGACTTATGCACCATGGTCTTGCCGAGATTTGGTAGCTTCTTGAGTGCCCTTCCAACTCCACTAGGGAATTGAAATGAGAATATTCTTTAATTGAGCCAGGTTTTGCATAGTCCATAATGAAGAATAAACTATACAATTTCCAAAGGAGCATTACTTTAGTTTCTCCAGAATGCTGGAGACTTGGTATTCAGGAAGCTATTTGCTTAATGAGGTGCCCTTAAGGATAAAAAAAGGGATCCTTTTCACAGTATCTTCATTTGACAACACTTATTCCCAGCATCCAAGTTTCTGCTTATAGAATTAATCAGGCCAACACAAAAGAAACAATCCAATCTGATAACTTAAAGATGTTTTTTTTGCAATATTCTATCATTATAATGAACAAGTTTCAAGACAGCTCTCTTTTGAAAGCTATTTATGGTTGCTTTACCACTATGGAAATAAAGCATAAGATCTTTGTTAACGGCAGAAAAATTTTATATTGAAGAGAAACATAGAGTTTAGAAAAATTCAAATGACACTGATCAGTTCTTCTGAGTACCGAAGGTCTATTAAACTTTGTTTCTTTCTCAATTAACTCATAAATGTAGGTAAAACAATTTATATGTCAATATGCTAATGAATGTTTTTGCTGCATGTAGCACATTGTAGGAACATCTTTGATTACTGTAATTTATTTAAATATACTTTGAAACAATCTTACAAAGGAAAGCATTTATTTGATGAACTTTGAATGAATTCATTGAACTGAGAATGTACAAAACCTATATAAGACATGCAATCAAACATTTTCTTTTTAATTGCAGATATGATGTCTTACACTTTAAAATTATCAAAAGCATCCAGTGTTATTGACAAGTGCTTAGAACAGTGGTTTGCAACCCTGCTGCACATTAAAATCACTTAGGGAACTTTTAAAATATAGTGATGAGTGAGCCCCACCTAAACCACTTGAATTGAAATCCCTGGGAGTAGGGCCCAGGCAATGTTATTTTTTTCAGCATTCCCCCTGATGAGTCTAATGTGCAATCAGGGTTGGCAACCACCAATATAGAATGCTTCCCTATCATTCCTGTTGGCCAACATTATTCCTTTCTCCAAACTCCCAGTTTTTATACTTTCTAACCTTTATAAAAAGTAGATGTGAATATTTTGCCTCCCCTCTTATAAAGAGTAAGTTCTGGAGGACAGAGACTAGGTCTGATTTGTCTGATTCACTTCGTATTCCACAGCTTCTAGCAAAGCACATGGCACGCACCATGTTGAATAAGTATTAGCTGATTGAATGGCTTAGTCTTGGGTCATCTGAATAAATCTAATATTAATATCAGGTTTATTAATTTCTTAAGCTCTAAAGTGTCCCTTCCAATGGAATAGCAAAGCAATGATCTGTGAGGAAATTAAAAGTGAAAAATGAAGATTAGTAATTTGGTGATTCCTGCCAGATAACACCAGGAATCTAACTGCAGGTAATTTTGAAAGAGGAGGAATAGCGATACAATGGTTTTCTTCTAAGGAGTTCTGTATAGTCTTTTCTACACTAAACTTACAGTTGTCCTAAGAACAATAATATAAATAAGTGGAAAGGTGGTGTTCAGGAGCTAGAAAGTATCAAAATCATAAAAAATTTTCTTCAGGAACTATAATAACTTATTACATAATTACATCTTGTTACAGTAAATTAGAATAATAAATTGATTGGAATTGACCCAAATGAACACAGATGCTCATTTTTCAGTTGTCCTTCCAGATCCTGCTCTTTGTCAGTACCACTTTTGATCTTGTCTGAGCAGCTTACTTGCCACACAGCTCACAAGTGGTAACTCTAATCAGATGAACATCTTGCGACCTGATGAACCAGCACCTCAACAAGGCAGCTGTATATTCCTGCAGCAGCTGCAATAACTTTTCCCTTCCTGGTCATGGCTAGTTCCCAATCCTTTCTGTGTTATAAACAATTAAAGTTTTGTAGCGTAGTTGTTTACTCACTAAGTCATCCAAGTACTGCATTCAAGATTTTCATCATATTCTCACAGCTCCTATGTGTTTTATAACTAGCTTAATGTTTTTAAGGCAATTCACTGTCTTTTACAGAAAGGGGTTTAAAAGGGAAATTTCAAATCACTGTCACAAGTAAAAGTTGCCTATAAAAGGACATATGTAAATTTTAAAGTAAAACATTCCTGTCCATCCCACATACCACCAATAGTATGAGTACAAACAACCACCATGCCAAATCCTTGTCCTTAATTATCAGTTGCATTATATCACATGATAATGACAAATATCATGCTGTTGCAAAAATACCTCAATTTAGAAATATCTCTATATTTTAATTAACACAGGGTAAATTTAGGTGAGTAGGCGAAAGTCAGGTGTAATCTTCTGGCTATTTCCAGGCTCTTGAGGACCTGAGTATTAAACTTTAGTAAATTGTATGAAAAGGAGGAGCATGAGACTCCAGACAAGTCTCTTTGGAAACGTATTTTACCAATGACCAAGCTGAATTTATAACATCCAGGCAGATAGTTATCAGGGTATTGAACACCTTAGCATTTAGCACACTTTGTAATCATTTATTTACATGTCTATTTTTCTTTTATTTGCTGGTTTATTAATAGTCTCTAGAACCACCAGCCAAGTTCTATGAGAGGAGAAATATTCACTTTTATGATCCCAGTGATTGGCACATAGTGATTGCTAAATTAATATCTCTCAAATATATAATTAAATATTCTTTCACTCTTTTAAAAATCCCTACTTCGAAAGCGAAGGTTCTCTTTCCTCATGTTCTACTGTGATTTGATCTCTAAAATTTTAAACACCATTATGTACCTCTTACAGCAACCCCCAGCTCCTCATAGTTATCTTTTCCCAGCACCTATAAAATCCTTGCCAGCAAGCACTCCATGATGCTACTTCTCTATTCAGGCAAACATTTTGCAGCCCTTTGGGGCCAAGATATTAGATTCTCAGAAGGACACACCATGTGAGGGGGTGGTGAGTATAAGACACATTTCACCAAGTTACATTATAATCTGAAGCAACACAAAGTACAGGATTGGCTTGACTTTCTGAACTCAAGAATAAAAATGATAGAAGATCTGGCATGTATCCTAAGTGATTTAGCAAGGAGCTTCCATTGCCAAAATCGTATCTTAAACGTTTCTCCGCACTCTCCATTCATCCTTATTCTTCATCACTGACATCACCCTAACAAAGAAGCAGCCAGAAAAACTAGGGCAAGGTAGTAACACTAACGGGGGGGGGGAGAGGAAAACTGTGGGGCGGGGTAGAGGAGGCAAACTGTGCTCTCCCAATACCCATAAAAAATTTGTTTCTAATTCTCTGGCTATCACAGATAGAGGCTGCTGCTAGCATTTAAGATAAGATTAGTTGGTGGTGTGCTATCAGCACCTCCACATTTTCCCTGCAGGGATTCCTTCTGACAGGCTGAAGCTGGAGGCATGTCTCAGGATTAACAGGAGCTAATGATTATACACTAAAGCTTTGGAACTGTTGGACTAATAGGATTAAGCAATACCAGATGCAGGTCCCCTGTTCAGGTTAAAAATGCACTTTTTACATTACAAATTCAGACAGATCCCTTTGAACATGCAATGAATATGGATGTTTTCAATTATCACAGTCTTCCAGGGCTATACAATATGGTAAATTAATCCCTTTAGAACATCGGAAACAGGACAAAATAGCCTTCTTGAAGCTAAAATCCCTCATTTTAGATTTTCTTTAATGGGGATAAGCAGCGGTGCACCTCACATAATTAATCTTATTACAAACAGAACACAGGGAACTTTTTTAAAAAAAGTATAAAGATTGTTTAAATATTTGAGAAACTCAGGGGAAAAAAAGCACTTTGAAATCAACATCTTTAAATTAATTTCCAAACAGTCAAAAATACAAACATAAAGCATGACAAGCAAATGCCTGGATGTATTTTGGGATGGGTTTGTATTTCTCTATGCCTCGGGCTGTTAATGCACAAAGAGGAGGGGAAAAAGTTAAGGTCACTTAAAAAATGAACCAAGTAATAACTGCCAGTAGAAAGCACTATTTATAAGTTGTTTGAGTTGGTCTGATCTTATGCTCCAGGTCCTGGGAGGGAAAGGGGAAGGAAAAGGACATGGTAGGATAGTTCTATTTCCCTGCTGTCTGAAAGAGTCTCTACTTCCCAGTAGATAAAATTATCCCTCGGAATAGCACAGAAGTAAATTCCCCATGGTTACCATTAAATGGGGATGGTCATAGACATTAGTAGGGAATCATCCTTAAAGAGCTCATGTGTTTGACTGACTTGGAGAGGGGTGGGGATAAAAGCCACTTCATATCAAAAGGACTTCCCAGAGGAAGCTGTCTGAGCTGCCAGCAGGAAACGGAAGTAGTATAACAACAATCAGTGCAAAGCAGATGTAACAACATAGTTATGATTCTTTGAAAATTCTAAAACCAGTGATCTTCACATTTGGGCTGAGCAGTTGGTATTGCACCTCCTTAACCAGCACTAGAATGATATTGCCTAATCAAGCAATGCAGACAAATTACATAGAAAATTTCTCCAATTAAACAAGAATCCCATTAAAACACACATAGCAATATGAAAAAAAAAAAGAAGGTGGAATGTATCAGGTTCCTTCAATGTGTCCAATCTTTGGTTTTTAGTCTGCCTGACATAGTTTATTTCTAGGAAACTATATGCATACTTCCACCTAGGAGTCAGATGAAATCTGAACTTATAACAAGAGAAGAAAAAGGTGACATAACTATGAACCATTCATTGCAGTTTCAACATCACCAGTCAATGAAAAACCCGGATGTCAAAGTGAAATTTAACTCCTGTTTCATTGATGATCCAGTACATCTGGAAAAACCTTGACCAGGATTTTCAACAGGAACTAAAGATGCTAGCAAACTTCTCTAAAAATTCCTTTCTTTTAAACTTTGAAAAAGTCACTTCTTGACAGAATATAATGAAAGAAATCATTATTTTTAACTGGACTACTTGGTATTATTCTTTTTTTCCCTCTCCGTAAGTTCCACAATAAATTCGAAAGATATAAACTGATTTGTGGGCATCAAGAAAGCTGTTGTGTTAAATATGTATGTCATTTGCATTTCTTAGAAGAAAATAGCAATTGATTGTTTTTTTCAAATGGACTTAATCTTCTGTAATCATCATGCATATTCCAATGGTACATATTAAGACAAGTGCTACTCAGTCTCTAAATTGCAACGGGAATCACCTGGGGCTGCTGCTAAAGTGGAGCTTCGGATGCAAAAGGTCTGGGTTGGGCCCTGGAGTCCACATTTCCAACAAGCTTCCAGGTAATACAAATGCTGATGGTCTAGGAGACCACACTTTGAGCAGCAGCAAGTCATTACAACTCCAGAGCCACTTAACGCATGACGTGTTATAGAGTGCACACTTAAGGATATCAAGAAAACAGATCCCATGCAATTGCTTTTCTAACAAAACATAAAGATTTCACATTTAGGAGTGAATTTTATTGAATCCCAAATACCCCATTTCTAGGCCTTTTTTCCCCAAATATTATTCTCTCATCTCTTCCACTGAAGTTTATTCATCCTGCAAAACTACTTTATGACAGTTTTATCATAGGCAGAGCTTGCAAACCATCATTTTAATTAATTCTAAGCCCATTACAATTTTTCTTATTCCTCGACCATCTTAAAGTCTGACAATATTAATATGATCACTTTTTAATGAAATTTATTAGAGGGCTACCACTTCCTGAGGCATGCATATTACATTAGTCAATTTGAAATCTACACATAAAATTTCCCACAACTGCAAGATTATTTTCAACAGAAAATAAACTTTAATTTTTATATCAGTACTGAATCATGTTCCCTCCAGAAATTTTAAAGAAAATTTCCTCCCAAATTCAATCATTTTACAATGCTTATTAGTTATTAGTGGTATGTTGGGGAAGAGGAGGGGTTGCTCCAACAACTGATGACTTCATCATTGCCCTCCAGGAGCCCGTGTCTCCGTAAGAGAAACAGACAAGCACACAGCCACAAATGAATGCCCCCTAGATAAAAATAGGGGTGAATACAAATTCTGATTGGAGTACAGACAAGGAAGAGAACAGCTGTTGGGGTAGAGCTAGAGAAAGGTATGGCAAAGAAAATAAAATCTGAGAAAAGTTTTGAAGGAAGCACAGGAGAATTCCAAAGAAAGGGAATATTGAAAATGCATTCTGTTAATACACAGAAGTAAAAATATATTAAATAGCATTGCATAAAAAGATCAAGATGGCTTCAAATTGTACCAAGTTCCACATTTTAACCCAGCACACAATCCCTGCTGTGACAGAGGGATTGAGTAAAGAGGTTAAAAAAAAAAAAGCTTCCTGTTCTCTACATGATTCTCTCAGAAGTACCAGTATAAACTGTAGAAACAGCTCTATCTCCTTACTCCCTTGGCTTCATCGTAAGTCTCTTTCACACACACGTTTTGAGCAACTTTTACCTTACAGAATGTGGAAACCATTTCATAAATTCACATAACCTCAAGGAAGACTGAGGAACCATCAGAACATGCATTTTTTTATACCATTCCCTTCCATCTTTAAATAAGAAGGGCAGAGGCTGAGAAGAATCCTAGTCTCTTCCTCTTGCCTTACAACGTGGGTGTGGTGACAACTGGTAAAAATAGTAATAAGATTTGAGCCCATGCTCCAGGGAGCTCAAAAGTGCCTAAAAAATTCATTCTCCAAACTCCAACCATATTCTGAGCACTCTCCTCAGCTGTGGGAGAGGGGACAAAGGAAACAAAAGAAATGTATGTTGCCTTCAAAGAAAGTACAGATTAGCTGTGAAGGTAAGACACATATATAAGAAAGAAGCTAAGCAATTCCAGAGGTGGCCATTAAAATTTGGAAAGATTAGACATAAGAAATTAACTCCACAGATGAAAGCATTGCATACTTTGCACTACCATCCACTCAAAGTTTAATATAAAATCAGAAATAAGTTTTCACATATCTTACAATAGGCACACTTTGGATATAATGATAATCACTGAACAATGAAAAGAAAGGTTATGTCACAAAAACCATTGTTAGAGTCCGTGATGTATATTCAGGCACACAGTTGGAAGAAGAGCTACACTCCTACACATGATCTGAAACCCCAGAGTCAGAGATTATGTCTTCCTATCACAACCATTTTAAATGCATGCAGTTTTTAAACAAAGTTTTGTTATTAACCAATGTGTCATGTTTCACTTCCCTAATTGCCATCCCATTCTACTCTCACCATTCTTTTGCAGTCTGCTTTGCTTTTTGTCTTTGAACTACATGTCTTTTCAACATGAATTTTGTGAAGCTGGAAATTAATGCATCCTCAGTGATTTGAACCCTTCAAACACGATCTTCTCTAGTGCCTAAATCACTTCTTAAGTGGCTGGGAGGTACTTACCTCCAATAGGATAGGTTCATTAAATAAGTGATTAGGAAGCATGGTAGATGCGGCTAATTGTTAAAGGTCCAAGACGGGCATTAAACACATCTTATCTGAAGCTTTAGTTGATTGTCAGTAATGCACTCAGCAGTGCCCTCACTCTTGAACTAGTTAATGGAATTAAGCTTATAAGCAAAGTGACTTTGACGCTGAGGAGAAACTAACTCGATATTATTTTTCCACAGGGTTCAAACCTTTACACAAAAGCACAGCCAAATGTTCCTAATTCTAGGGGAACATGTTATTTTAGCCTTTGAGATGATGACTTAACACTGAGACATGCTGTGATGTAGGATTCCAGCAGAGAGGACATTTTGCATTCCACAGCAGCAACATGTCCACTGTTTGGAAGTGAACGGAGCAATAGTTCATTTCAAATGGGCCTCTAAACAGCTGTCATGTCAGAATAACTTGCAGTCATTAACTCTCTGAGCCATGTTGAAGCGGTGACTTTTAAATGGTGAAAATCTCTGTATCATGTTACTAATCTCACTGGCCAGCAGTGGCTCTGTCCACAACCAACTTTCCCTCTTAGTAAGTAGGCAAAAATAATGCACTGCCCATTATTCAGAATTTACAAGAGCAGTTGAGTAGTTGAAAATTTCAGGAAGTGAGGAAGTTGAAAATACGTCTCCAAAGAGCTTTGACTACAAAATGATTCACAACAAACAGCCCTTAGATCACAAGGCACCACAGATAAATTTACTCCAACTTCAGGTTCACCAGTGTTTAGCAATGTAGACCCAGAAGCTGCCTTTCAAAAGCCACCATTAGCTCTAGAGCTTGGACACAATTTCTTGACCAATTAGTGGCTCAAGAGTCTGAAATTAAAGAAATAGGGAACAGCTGTAAATCTCTAACTACAATTACTCATAAATCATTCAAATCTAGACTCAAACATCCTCTTTATAGTTTGGCTCAATTCATTAACTCTGACTGGTTTATCACTAAACATTCATTTACTTTAACAATCCACTAAAGCCTCAGATAAAATGAATTTCATGTTCCTTCTTGGGCCTTTATCAATTAGCTGGGTCTACCATGTCTTTTAATCTCTTATTTAATGAGTGCCTCCAATCTTTAATAATTTAAAAGGATATCAAGCCAAGTATCAATTAAAGAGAAGTACTCCAGGCAGCATAAACGGTAAGTGTTAAGTTGGCAGGGAAAAGCACTGTTGCTTTCTATTGCTCAAGAGCACTTGAAAACTATGGGATTTTTTCAAAACATTACACTTCACTGCTATTTATTTTAGTTAGCTTATAGGTAAAATTAAGTAAAAAAAGAAGCATGAAGCATTTTGTAGAGACTCCAAACAGAATCAGGCATGGCAGTATACAGGCTAACTCTTATTTCTAAATATAGTAAGACTTGCCCAAATAATCCCCCTGTGCAAGAATTCACTCACTATCTTCACGTACAATTTAACTTCTTGTTTATGACCCATCCAATTCCTGCCCAGCTTAAACCTATTGTTGGCTCACATATATCTAAGCCATCCAACTGCTTCATGTTACATCAAAGGACATGATTTCTGCACACATTTAATAGATTTTGTAAGGGATGAGTATTGGACCATTGGTATTTCCTCATTCCTGGAAGATCATTAGAACAAAGTGAGCTACACAGAGTGGCTGGCCCTTGAATAGAGCTGGGAACAGCCCATTTTTTACAGACAACATTAAACCTCAATCCTCTGAAGTAGTCTTTGGTAGGTTGTTTGCAAAAATGTCTGGCTGCAATATTCCCCTTTCTATACCACAATCTTTACCATGTGACTTTGCACAGTCTCCCACCTCAAGATGGACTCTAGTTCCCCACCCCTTGAATTTGATTTTCCTTGACAACTAACATGTGGTAGAAGTGATGCTCCACCAACTCTGAGCATAGACCCCAACACACCTTGGACACTTCTGCTTCCTTTATCAGACACATGTGTAGCTGCTGTGTGAACAAGCCTGAGCTAACCTGTGGGAGGATGAGAAACTATGTAGACTGGTCAATTTGTCACAGCTGCTGAGGCCATTCTAGACAACCCACATAAACTGACCCAATGGCTGGCCATAGACACAGGAGATCAGGGCTCAAGATAAGAAAAATCACCCAGTGGAGCACAGCCCAAATTGCTGACCCACAGATTAGGAGCCAAATAATTAGTTGTTGCTGTTTTAAGCCTTTGAATTTTGGCTCTGTTACACAGCAAAAGTCACTTAATATAATTTCCCAGATTTTACAACTTGGCCTGCTGGGAGGTTTCATAGATGCCAAGGCCCCAAAGCACCTAGCACTAATAAAGCCAAACAGACTTTCAAATCTAGCCCCCAAATTTCCTGGTGGGGTCGCTATTTTGCCTTTGTCAACCATTTCCCAACTACCTCCAAATGTAAATATCATAAGCACTTCTATTTAACACAAAATATTCACAACAATGATTCTTATTGCTAGTAAACCTGAAACATTAGCATTTCCCACACATGTAATTTCCCCCCTTATTAATTGGCAAGTATGCATGGAAAACATTTTTGATTAAAAATGTTACTATGCCACTCATATTCATTCAGATATCTCAGTAGTTGTCAGATGATGCTTCTGGTACTTTCAAAGCAATAGCCTTCTCAGTATTATTTAGGTACACAAACAGATCAAACCATCAATGTCTTCATAAGCAATTGATCCACGAGATAATAGCAGGAGTTAACTCATACAGCTTCTTCCCTAATACACCTACTTCAGCAAATCACTATCACAGAGTTCTGACATTTTCTGATGACATCAGGAGATATGGCTGAACATTTTCTGGGTGCAGCCACACTGCTGACGTCAGCTGGCTTTTGCTTGCTGGTGGAGATAACAGCTTTTAGATGTCACTCTTGATGCCTGTATCCTAATATGCTTAAGCAAGGATATCCTTGAGCCTGGGTCAGAAAAGGAGAGCAGGGAACAGGTGGTAGAGGTGAAGAAAACTGCTTGTTTCTTTATTCCACCAACCCTATGAGTCCAGCTTCACTCATCTCTGAATCAGCAGTGTGGTGGCACTGCGGGGACCACAGCCCCTTCTTTGCCTGAATCATTCCCCTCACCTGCATATCATACAATCACTTCCTAAAGACTAATGCAGATAAAATACTCCCCAGATTCTTTTTTTAAATTTTGCTCTAAACCACTTGGAATACAAATTTCCAAGCCTGTCAAGAGTTTCTAAACACTGTTTATGCTTTGAAGGTTAGTCACCATTTAGAGAATCCAAAATACAAATCTCTTTTTAACACAGATATTAAATTGCACAGTCTGACTTTGTTTTGATTTCTGTTGTATTTTCTAAGAAATAAATGGCAATTTTCTTTGTTTAGAAAATTAGCACCACTTAATAGCTTATGTTTTCCTAAACAGAATTAGTCCTCTTGATACTTCCAGAAGTACAAAAAAATAGACAATGGTAATCTCATTGTAAAGACAAGAACATAGAAGGGTGCATGTGACCATGTGTAAATCAGATAAACTAGAACCCAGATTTATTTTGAAATCTGGTCTTGCAATAATCATTAAGCATGCAATAAGCCAAAATTAGGCAAGAAAATCCAAATTTACTGCTCTAAAAACTAAACCTAATCCAGTATTTGAAATAAGACAAAGACTGAGATATCCCCAAGATTGTAGGTTGACTAATTTTTCAGCTTTGTAAAAATGGGTGTATTTTTACATAATAAAAACTGGAATAATAAAAAAACATTTATTGAACACTTACTAGCCAGTAGCCAAGCACTATGCTGTGTAGTAAATGTTTATAACACTCCTGGAGTGTAACTGACATTATTTCTGTTTTCCAGATGAAAATAAAAATTAGAAGAAAAACATAGCTTGCTCACCGTTACACAGTTGGATCTTCTGATTTCAAATGTGTCTTCTTAATGGTGATAACCCTGAGCCTATGAGGATATGAGAGCTTTTGAAATTAGGCAATATGATTGCAGATGATTTATTTTTGCATTCTGTTTTTGCTGTTATATTATTTTCTAAGGAGTGTAATTTCTAAAACCCAGCTTTCTATTAATTGATGAAACATGATAAACCCAATTGTTGCATTCCCTACAGTAATCTTTGGGTGTGCTGAGATTGGCTGGAATGCCACTTTTCATACCATTGCATCACAAGCTACTCTTGCCCATTCTACCATGATCATGGATGAGTTGTGGTTTTGTTCTAAGCTCATGGATTTGGGGTATTTCACATACATCTCTGAGAGTCTGAGATGCATCGTCTTGCATCTCAGATTGCTCCCTCTGTTTACCTGGGACCTGGATTATCACAATATGGGACAGAACATAAGATTCTTGGGATAATAAAATGGTGAAATAGCTCAGGATGAAAACAGAGCACACAACATCAGGAATCATCCCCATTTCTCAGCTTAAAGAACCATCATGCTCGGCATATGTGCATCTTTTAGACTGCAGATTTTTCCAATTGCTTTTATTATAGTTTAGCAATTTTTTTCCAGAAATATATTATTATCCCATAGATTATTTATTAATTATAAAGGTAAACATGTACCTTTACAATAAAGGCTTTTACCACCTTAACCAAGTGATCAAATTTAGTAACACCAATGGTGGGATAACCTGCCATTCTATACCCCCTGCTGGGATGCAGTAAGAAGTACATATTTCTCCTAATGTATCTTTTCACCAAAAACATGTTACACAAATCTAAACACGAAAAAAAATCAGATAAATGTAAAATGCAGGGGTGTTTCAGGTTAAAATGACTAATTACAAATAATAATTAATGCAAAGGGTAAAACTTGTTTAGTTCCTGGATTGGAAACTAACAGTTAAAGGTGACATTTTCAGGAAAACAGAAAATTTACATATGACTGTATATTAGAAAATATTGAACTAATAAGTATTTTAAGTGTGAAATTCATACTGTGGTTTTTAAGTCCCTTTATTCTTAGCAGATATATATTGAAATAGGTAAGTGTGAAACATTATATCTATCACTTTCATAGAGTTCCAAGAAAAAAATGTATGTAGAGAGACAGATATATATACATATATATATATAGAGAGAGAGAGAGAAGGTTGTATATGGGTGTTAATTGTACTAGTCTTTCAACTTTTATGTAGTTTTGAAGCTTTTCAAAATAAAAAGTTGAGGGAACAAAAGAAAGTGAATATCCAAATTTCTATTTTCCCTTCCAAGTGCCATTTATTCCCTCTAATCCCCAAAACCTATGAAAGAAAGAAAGGAAAGGAAAGGAAAGGAAGGAAGGAAGGAAGGAAGGAAGGAAGGAAGGAAGGAAGGAAGGAAGGAAGGAAG
>JAQZBX010053266.1:0-18933 GCA_029593785.1 Cabassous unicinctus | reverse complement strand
TTTTTTTTTTTTTTTACTGTTTGCATGGGACATCTTTTTCCAACCTGCCACTTTCAACCTATTTGTGTCCTTGGGTATAAGCTGAGTCTTTGGTAGACAATATATAGTTGGATCATAATTTTTTTGTTCATTTTGCTAAACTGTGTCTTTTTACTGGAGTGTTTAATCCATTATCATTTGTGTTATTATTGTAAGGTCAGTAATTACTTCACCATTTTATCCTTTATTTTATATATTTCATATCTTAGTTTTACCTCTCTTTTTTAAACTTTTAGTTACCCTTACTGATAATCTTCTCTTCCACCCTCTCCTCCAACCTCTGTCTCTGTCTTTTCCTTTCAAAACTCCCTTTAATTTTAATTGTAGAGCCAGTCTTTTGTTGACAAACTCTCTGAGTTTCTGTCTGAGAATGCATGAGTTTTGTAAACTCTTCTTCAATTTTGCATAGTAGTTTTGTCAGATAAAGAATTCTTGGATGGCAATTTTTCAGTTTCAGTATCTTAAATATATATATTACTGCCTTTGCACCTCCGTGGTTTATGATGAGTAATTGCACTTAATTTTATTGCTGTTCTTTGGTATGTGATGAATTGCTTTTATCTTGCTGTTTTCAGGATTCTCTCCTTATGTTGGCCTTTAACATGGTGATTAGTATATTTCTTGGAATAGGTCTGTTAACATGTATTCTGTTTGGGGTATGTTGCACATTTTGGACCATATATTGTGTGCTGAATAAGAGTTTGAAAATTTTCAACCATTATTTCCTCAAATATTCTTTCATCCCTTTTCACTACTCTCTCTTCTGGGATAAATATGACACATATGTTTGCATGCATCATCCTTTCATTCAATTCCCTGAGATCTTGCACAATTTTCCCGTTCTTTACTCTGTCTGTTCTTCTGTTTGTAAAGATTTTGAATGCCCTATCTTCCAGTTCACTAATTCTTTCTTCTGCCTGTTCAAATATGCTCTTGTATGCCTCTCGTGTATTTTTAATCCCTTCTCTTGTGCCTTTCATTCACATAAGTTCTGTTTTGACACTTTCAAGTTCTTTATGCTCACCCAGTTTCTTCTTAATATACTTTTATCTTTATGCATATTTTCCTTCATCTTCTTGATTTGATTTAGGAGATTAATTTGAACATTGTTGATTACTTGTTCCAACTTGTGCATCTCCTCTGATTTTTAATTAGTTCCTTTGACTAGGCTATATTTTCCTGCTTTTTAGCATGGCTGTAATGTATTGTCGATGTCTAGGCATCTGATTCTTTTGATGAAATTACTCTGAAGGTCAGTTTCTCTCCCTCGTCTATGGTTTTGTTGTTGATTGGCTTTTGGTTAAGGCTTTTTTTGAAAATTTAGTTAACTTATTCCACACCTTTAAAATTGCCCAACTTTAACTGCTCAGCTTTATTCAAATCTTCTTTATATGATTATTGCCTTGGCTATGCATTGCAAATTTTCAGATTAATCTGTTTGTGCAATTGTTTCACCCCTAAGAGAAAACTTCCTTTCTCTTGAACTTTTTCTGGGAATCTCAATCTGTTCTGTTTGTTTTGTTTTATCTCTAAAGTTTTATTTTTCTCTCCTTCCTTTGCCTCCAGATTCTTTTGACTGGAGCTAATTTTTGGGGGATGGCCACACCATAAAGGACTTTCCCAGTCAGTAATTCCAAGCAAAAAGAAAACATGGCATGTAGCCTATGAAGGAGGCCCAGACCAGTTCCAAACCTCCCTGGAGAGATGGACAGGAAAGATATCAAAAAGACGTTTTGTCATTTCCCTAAGTGCAAATTACTCATCATAAACCACAGAGGTGCAAAGGCAGTAATATATATATTTAAGATACTGAAACTGAAAGCATATGGCACTCAGTGGGAAACTGTCCTGGCATCATTAAAAGGTGGTAGCTCTTTAAACCTCCTTTGGTTCAACCTCTTACAATTGAGAACTTAAAAGAATGGAGAACCTCATTGCCTCAGTATTGGCAGATGTTGGTTGATTATTTTTAATTATAGTTAATAGGGAGTGTTTAAGCATAGGCTCAAGAAGCCCTTCAAATTTTACCAAAGCCACCTTGGTCAAGCATCTGGTACAGGTTACAATAGTGTTGTAAATCACTTGATTAACATAACAAGTAAAATAATGGAAATGAGGTAAACAAATGCGCTATATGAAATTGACAGAAGCCAGGGGTGGGGAGCAAGCATTTGGTTATGCATTACAACAATATTGTAAACTGCTCAGTTAACTTAAGGTAACAAGTAAAGGAATAGAAATAAGTAAAAATGGCATTGCAGTTACATGTGAATCTGTTGTAGTCAGTGGTTACAATCAATGGGGAATTAGAAATCATTTCCAAGGACTCAAGGGAGTGGTGCTAAGCAAAAATGGGCTGGCTGGCAACTGGAGGTTTCATTATCTAATGGTGAATATATTTGTGTGGAAAGGAATTGTGTTAAGTACCAATCAATTGCTGACTAATCAGTGTTTGATTACCCATTAAGGAAATCCTCAACATATATGTTTTATGCTTTTTCTTTAGTTCTTCGTGGAACTTTACAAATACTTTTTAATTTTATGCCAAAAACATTTGAAGTGCCTCAATGTATTAATTAACATGTATAGAATATTAAGATCGTATTCTATAATTTAGGTTCTATGCAAAATGAAGTTGAATTAGGTGGTTCATATAAACTGATTAGAAAGGTTAAAGCAGATATTGTGCTACAGAAAGTTTAAAATCTTGCACAAAATAAATCTCTCTTCCTTTTCGGTTTCAAACAAAAATTAAAATTTAAAAATACAGGCAATATCACTATTTACCTTGTATTCGGATATGTTTTAGTCTTAACTATATCATTCTCATGCACATTTCTAATTGAAGTCTGACTCCTTCTTTAGTTTCTTAAACAGTGCCTGTATGGAGTTATTGTTTTAGAATTAATATAGCTTCTTCAGTTTTTTGAGAGCTGGAGAACTTTAAGTCTGAGTTTCAGGTGTCACAGAGATATCTAAGTTTCCAAGGAGTTATCAGGATGCATATAAAGAGTAAAGTACTTTAATATTTAGGAAAAACAACAACTAAAGCTCAGAAACAATTGTGTCTACTGCAGGAGTTTACAATCCAGGATTTAATTTCTTTATGAGCATTTTCTAAGTGAAGCTATTTTTAGAACTAAAAACATTTGAAAATTACTTATATTGAGCTTATTAACTATAGACCATAGCAAAAGATTGTCTTATTTCTCCGTTACATTTTTCACTAGGGTTAAATTGTTTCACAGGTAGAATATAAGTACTGATTTGCCTTGCTTTTCTTTCAAAGTTCTTTTTTTTCCCTGAGGATCAGGCTTTGATCTGTAGTAGACTGTGTGCACTTTTAGAGAGGCATCAGAGCAAAACAATGTAACTGATAAGGAAAGTTGGTTGCTTTTTTTGATATATAACATCTTTAAAATAACTAAAACCATGACTAACAGCATTATACTATTGTCTATTATTATGCAGAAAACATTGTCAATTATTGAGAAATTTTATATAATCTTTAAATATTTATATGAACATTTTAATCACACAAGTTTAATTAACAGAAGTTTAGAAAATCTCTTTAAATTTCCAAAATACTTTCTAAAAATTTCCCAAGCAACTTATATCAAAAGAACTTAAATAATTTGGCACTTCAAGTTTTGCAAAGGAAAAGAACAAATCTTTTGCAATAGTTTGAAATAAATAGATATTTTTTAAATTTTGGCATTGAGAAAGTAAAATGTCAAAGTTGTTAGTTTTGAAAATTATATTTTTTTAAAAGTGAGAAGACTTGTTTTTCTTAAACAAGAAAATTTAACATAAAGTACAAAAGAAGGTCTTTTGATAAAACTCAGGTTTTTTTTTGCCTTTTACACTGATTATTCAACAGAAAACCACTTTATAACCTTTATTAAAAAGAGACCATGTTTTAAGAAACTGTGTCACTTTAACAGAGAACCAAATTTTAGTTTTGCATAAGTATAATTTTTTTATACTAAGCCTTTTAAAACTTTATAGATAGACCCATTAATTTTTTAAATGAGTTAAACATATTTAATTTCTGCATCTTCTATATGAATTTTGTTCTCAGTCAGCTTTGTTTTTAGTTAAATTCTTGTCAATGATGTCGATTCTTTTTATTATACTAGTTGTTCTTTTAATTGTTTTATTTTTAAAAGTAGACCCATTAAATTTTACCCCTTTGACAAAAATTCCTTTTCTGCAAACTTTCTGCACCTTTTATATTCATTCAGGTTTTGTCCCACATTTTCCTCTTTCTTAATAATCAGTTATTTTATATTAGGACAAAATTACTTTGTTGTTCCTTAGTAACAATAAAACACATTCTGTATGTCATACATACATTATCAAAATGATTTTTGAACTATCTCCAAACATTTTACAACATACAATTATCATCAAAATCATACTTCTCAGGCTTATTCCATACCCCCTATTATCAATACAGTACACTATTGGCCATGGTTGGTAGTAACAGTCTGATGATATTATCTCGTAATCTATAACAAATGTTCCACCCCAGTGTTTGTGTGTTGGTGAAGGGATGTTGTATGAGAATTCTGCACATGTGCATGACTCTTTTGTAAGTTCACAGCTTCTGCAATAAAAATATATTTAAACAAATAAAATAATAGGGTGGGTTGGTGGAAAAATATACCAAATGTCAGATATGGACAATAGTTAATAGTAATATTTAGAAAATATTCTTTCATAATTTGTAACAAATGTTTCAAAACAATGCAAGGTGTTGGTGGTCAGATGATGTATGGGAGCCCTGTATGATTTTATGCATGTTTGTATAAAATTTAAGAAAAATCAAATTTAGCAGAATGATGCAATTTGTTTAAATGAAAACATAATTTTTCATCATTTTAAATGCTTAGAAGATGCAACATTAGCTTATTTGAGCACTATTTGAGGAATACTGTATAATCATTTATACAGCATTTAAGTCATATAAACTTAGTTAGAACATGCTTGAAATATTGCTTTCTTCAGGTTGCTATTTTATCTGTATTTCAGTGTAAAACATTTATAAGGACACATTTCTGAAACAGCTTTCTGGAGTCAAGTTATGGGGGGGGCGGTGGTTATTATCAGGGCTAAACCATGACTTAATTGCAGGCTTACAAAAGCAGTCAGTGGTTCTCTATTTTCTCTCTTTCTGTTTTTACTGTTATTTGGTTCAAAAGTTAGTAAAATTAACAGCCCCATTTTATTAATGTGGCTATTCAGGTCCAATTAGAATTAAAATGGAAACAGAACAGAGTACATTAATGTTGTGATTCTTGGCTTGAATTTTTTTACTAAAATTCCTTGTTGTTGTTGTTTTTAAATAATATAGTGAAACCATACAAATGAAACTAGGAAACATGTTTCTCACCAGCAGATTTGTCCGAATTCTTAAAATATTTTAGTCAATGCACCTTAAAACACTTAGAGCTCTCTTAATAATTTTCATTTGCTAATTTAGCATTACCATCTAGAGGTAAGAAAATATACATCAAATAAACAGATTGACACAAACAACAGAAACACAGAGGCACAGAAATATAAAACTTAGTTGTCTGAACAATAATTGTGCACCCTTTACTGCAAATTCTTATTCAATATAAAGACTTAAAAGATTATACATATGGGATTTTATCCCATTCCTCAACTTCATTTTAAATTTGTTGTTAATTTTCTCTAAAGAAATTAAATTCGGTTTGATCAAAACAGTCCCACTGTGACTATTTAGAAGTTAAGTTTACCGGAGGTTTGCTTAACTCATTTATTAAAATAGTTGCAACTGTTGACACCAGAATTCGTATACATATAAAAAATGTTTCTTAGGACAGGAGGTTCCCCTAAGGAGGCCTCAGTTGACTGTTTATTACCCATTATGTCAGGAGCAATAAAACAAAACAGAGAGCTCTTACCAGGCAGTTCAGTAATGAATCCACAAAGGTCTAACAAGGCTATTTGCTTAACAAAACAGAATTGGACCTCAGATCAAAGAGAGGGAAATTTGATGATGGAAGTTGGAGCTTCCACCTCACCTCACAAATGGGTTCCTAAAGATACTTTGCTCATCTCCAAAGTAATGGCAGGCAGATGACAGAGATCTCAATCAGATCCCATTTCTTTTTTTTTTTTATTTTGAAAAAATTATTGAAGTATATCATTCATACATGAACATACATAAACATTAAGGGTATAGTAAAAGTTGTGAACTTAGAAAACAAACATGCACAACATCATACACAGCTCCCATTCATCAGCCCACCACCAAAACCTTACATTGTTGTGGAACCTTTTGTTATAAATTATGAAAGAGCATAATCAAAGTATTGCTACAAACTATAGTCCATATCTTAGATTTGGTACATTTTTACCCCATCCCACCCTATTATATATTTTTTCATAAGCCATACAATTTATCTAAAGTATACAATCAATGATATTTGTTACAATCACAGAGTTGTGCATTCATCATTTCAATCAATATTAAAGTATTTCCAATATTCAAAAATAAAGAAAACCAATAAAAACAAACCACTATCACACACATGGGTTAGTATACTAATTACAAACCTATGATGTGCTTTCACCATTTCTATTAATTTCCTAATATTTAAAAACATCTTATTTACCAATTTTGCACAGATTAAACCTTGACTTTCCATTGCTAACCCCATTCTATTCTCTGGTGACTTATATTCTAGCTATAAACTCCATGAATTTGTTGATTATATTAAATTCATAATAGCAAAATCATACAATACTCGTCCTTTTGTACCTGGTTTGCTTCACTCAACATAATGTCCTCCAGGTCCATGCATTTTGACATATGCATCATGAACTTATTTCTTCGTATTGCTGAATAATATTTCATCCTGTGTATATACTACAGTTTGCTTCTGCATTCATCAGTTAATGGACACCTAGTTTGTTTCCATCTTTTGGGAATTCTGAATAATGTCACTTTGAACATCAGAGTGCAGATGTCTTTTCATGTACCTGCTCTCAGTTTTTCTGTACATATACCTAGTAGCGGTAGTGATGGGTCACATGGCATATCTAACTTCCTTTGGAAAGATGAAACAAACTTCTACAATGGCTCTAACAGTTTACATTCACACCAACAGTGAAGAAGCCTTCCTATCTCTCCACATTCTCTCCAACACGTGTAGTGGTCTGTGTTTTTTGTTTTTTTTTTAATACTGGCCATTCTCGTAGATGTGAAATGACGTTGCATTTCAGCTTTGCTTTGCATTTCCCTAATAGTGGTGTTTAACATTTTCTTCATGTGCTTTTTTCACCATTTGTATTTATTCTTTAGAAAAGTGTCTATTGAGGTCTTTTGCCCATTTTTTTAATCAGGCCATTTGTCTTTTTATTGTTGAATGGATATTAGATCTTTGTTGGATGTGTGATTTGCAAAAATTATCCCCTATTGAGTAGGCTGCCTTTTTACCCCCTACACAAAGTCCTTTGAACTGCAGAAATGTTTAATTTTGAGGTGGAACCATTTATCTATTATTTTTTTTCGTTGCTCATGCTTTGGTAGTAAGGTTCAAGAAACTCCCTCCTACTACAAGGTCTTGTGGATGTTTCCCTGCATTATCTTCTGGTAATTTTATGCTGTGGCTTTTATGTTTATGTCTTTGATACATTTTCACTTCATTCTCTTTTTTTCATTTTTAAAGGAGCTTTAGATTACATCAAAAATACAGGGGATTCCCATATAGCCCACCTCTTCCCATGACATCTTACATGAGTATGCTACATTTGTTACAATTCATGAACAAATATTGAAACATTTCTACTAACCATGGTTTTTAGTTTACATTATGGTTTACCTTTTCAACTGTATACTTTTGTATGTTCTAACAAAAATGTATAATGCTCCATATTTGTCACTGCAAGATCATGCAGAACCATCCCAATTTCCCAAAGATGCCCTATGCTCCACACATTCTTCACTCACCCTCCCTTCAGAACCTATGTCAACCACTAAGATTCAATTTTTGAAGAATAACATTCATAGTTACATGCATTAATATTTAGGGATCAATATACTGGTCTGTTTTCTTTTACTGGGCACTGCCTATGTACTTGAGAGGTTCTTACCCTTCTATTTGAAAATTCAGCAGTACTCACCAGATGGGAGTTTAATATTTTCTTGTTCATTGTGTGTTTTTCCACCCACTGAGATAAAATCATATGACAGGATGAACACATTTATATCCCGCAGTAATATGCACCAGGTGCACCCTCTCTCACATGTCGCTCTACAACCGATACCCTGCACTAGTGATCCTTTCATGCCATTTTTGCCCTCCAAAATTCCCACCATTGTAATTTCAAACACAGATATACAAATCCCCAGAGTTCACCTGTTCCTTCTTCCAGTCTTCCTCTCAATTCCATGAACGGTCTATCCCAACATGCCACCCTGCTCATCTTCATACTACAGCACTATTGATTCTTATCTAGGAAGTGAGATAAGGATTTTCTTTCATTCTTTTCGTTAAAGATATCCAGTTCTTCCCACACCATCTGTTGAAGAGACTGTTCTGTCACAGAAAAGTAGACTTGGCAGGCTTATCAAAAATCAGTTGACCATAGAAGTGCAGGTTGCTCATTCAATTCCATTGATCAATGTGTCTGTCTTTATGCCAAAACCATGTTGTTATGAAGACTTTAGCTTAATAATAAACTTCAAGGACTGGAAGTGTTAGTCCTCTGACTTCACTTTTATTTTTTAAGGTGTTTTTGCTATTTGGGACCCCTTTCCCTTCCAAAAATAACTTAGAAATTGACTTTTCTATTTCTGTAAAATAGGCTGTTGGAATTTTTATTGGTATTGTGTTGAATCTATGAATCAGTTTGGGTAGAAGTGACATCTTCTTAAAGATTAGTCTACCAATCCATTTCATGAGGAATAGTTTAAAGGATGATGACTTACTATTTGTAATTGATTAAAAGCCACCCTGATTGCAAAATCTCCCAACAATTTCTCCAGTCTTATCCAATTAACTTGCACAATAATTTAAATTTTCATCCAATCCCCTACTCCAAAGGATTTTTCTAAATGTTTATATCTAACTCTCTACCTCAGCCAAAATGAATTTTCTGAAGAATCCTTGCACATGACATTTGTATTATCTTGTTTGTAGGTGGAAGTTTAAAAATAGATGACACCCTTCCTTACAATATTCCTGACATTGTTCTAAGTATCTTGGTTACATACGCTCAACTTATATTAAAAACTCTCTTAAGAAACAAGTGCAAGTATTATATCAATTTTACAGTGGAGGAAAATGTGGCTCAGATGGGCTAATTAATATGTCCAGTGTTAGAGGTAAGTGAATAATGGAGCCCACATTGGAATTCCTCCAGTCTGCTCTAAAGCCTGGGCATTTACACACTACAATATTTCAGTCTTTCCAGAAGGGTGAAAAAGGACAAAAGTGATATCTCTAAGAACATATATCACAGGAGAAATATGAGACAGTAATTTTACAGGCAAATAATTGTAAATAATCAAATTAAATTATGACTACTTTGATCAGTGAAAAACAAACCAACAAAAAAGTTCAAAGAAACAAATGATTAAATATATAATTTTGTGACAACAGAATAAATTACTTCAAGCGGGAATACTTCAAAAAAGAAATGAGGAAAATGAAAAAAAATTACAGAAATAAAAATTTGGGGATGACAAAATATTTAAACCAACATGCCAAGATCACTACTTTGTTAGATTAGATTTAGAAGATCTCCCCAAATGATTTTGAAATAAAAAAATACATGATCTAGGAGAAGATAATATATTGGTTTCCTATGTCAAATTAAATGAAGGAAGACTTACAAATTTGTGTCATGATTTTCTAACCAACCAACGTTCTAAATCATAAGGTATGAAAAATATAAGTGAACTCATCAGCCATTCAATATAGTGAAAAATAAATAAATCAATGAATATTAATAAAGGAAAGGAAATACTCTTTGTATTTTTGGGTAAATATTGGTGTTGCATATTGCATCACTTTTAATGTAGAGGAAAAAGAATAAATAGTACTGCAAATTATAATAAGCTAGACATTAAATATGTACGTGAAAACATTCAAATAATCATATATTTGAAATTTTAGGTAGAAGAGTAGGTGATGAGAACTGAAGCTGTGAATTTTTTTCACAATCTCTCAAAGCAAGATGAATAGATGTGATATATTTAGATAAATATAAAAAACGCCATTACTATATTTTAATGATACATTTCACAATGCAGTTAACATTAAAGAGAAACATATTTGTAAATGATAGTTTGTCAATTCTTGTGCTTCAACTTCAATTTTTTCTTGTAACATTTTTAAAAATTGATTCTGTCATATAAAATTCTCAAATTTCCTCTACATGTTTTCTTTCCTTTCTCTCTCCGCTTCTTCCTTGTTTTCTACATCTATTCTCTGTATCTCTTTATCTATGGAATTATTTATGTGTAAAGGCAAAGAGAGACTTGTTGAGCAATATTGGGCAGATTGTGTTCTTTTACATTTTTTTAAATTGCATCCCTTTTTCCAATAGGAGAAAATAGTTGTATTTTCTTAAACACAGAAATCTTAATCTGAAATAATTCACTGCAGATGATTCAATGCAGGTTTTATTATTATTTTAGATCAATTTGTAGATAATAGATAAAATTGTTCCTTTTTACTTGAATTTAAATTTCCATATTTCCAACATGATCACAATTATATGTATATAATGTTAAAAATGAACCAGATTCAATGGTGCATTTTAAATGATAAATTCCTTGATTCATTGTTGAATTTTAATTTTTATCTTTGTACTTCTATATTTTTCCATAGTTTTTACCATTTTTAGGCAAGAATGATCTACTGTTTTAATAGAAAAATAAATTTGCATATTGCACATATTTTGTAACCACTGATAAAAAAATAGACATAAAATATGAAGAAATAGAATAAAATTATTTTGTATTTTCTAGATTAGAGAAGTTGTGGTATCCTTTTACCATTATTCTCTTTATTTTGTTCACTTGCAATTGTAAAATAATATTCTTAACCCTGATTATGAGACAGCAGATAAGTGGAGGCAGTGACATAATTAAAATAATAAAAGTAAGAAAAAATAAAATTAACCTATGATATAGTGTTTTTACTTCTATTCCTACTCTTAGGGAAATGGGGCCTTGGGATATAATCTCTCTGAAATCCATTGACTCATGACTACAAATCCTCTATTAAAGTCTGCCTATCTTTCCTGCTTGTTGTGAATCAAAACTGGTTTTTAATAATTGAAAATATATTTCTAAATTACCATGTTCTATACAAATACAAAGGAGCATCATCTTTTCATGGTCAAGTTATTAACATACATTTAAAAGACGTTTAAAATTCACTTTTTTTCTTAACCATGTGTCATGTTATGGGTGACATTAGAAGACATAAATGAGGATTAAGAGAGACTTACCTCCATAATATAATTTATCGTAGTGAAAACTTGTAGTGTAAAATAGCATTTACATATATTTTCTTGTTTGCATGAGTTTGTATGTGTTCCCTTTGGTGGATGTTTGTGTGTGTGTGTGTCTGTCACTTACAGAGCAAGTGTCTGAGAACAACAGGAGTGACTATCTCTGGGTCACCCAAAGGGCTCAGACAGTGATGAAGAGGAATTGGAGCTTAAACATTCAGGGAAACTTCACAATCATATTGACAACTAGGCATTTATAAAAAATAAACTAAAATGATGAGTCATAAATTCCTGCATCCTAAATCTCTTTTACATATATCTGCCTCTCTCACTCTACCTTCTTCATGAATGCAGGACAGTACCTGGATAAAGAGAATAAGACCACCATGTCCTAAGAGCCATGCTATTATCAGAGGAGATGGAATTCTTCACACATTCTCAAATTGATTTGGCATGTTGGTTCAATTAAATGAGTTCTCTGTAATTGCACATGAGGACACATATTATGAAAACAAAAAGTATCAAATCATCATACAATGATTCTGATGAGAATTCGAGATAGAAAAAGGCTTAGGAGAAGCACTTTAATCAATTTTAATGTAAATAATGAAAATGGAGTCAGTAATTTTTATTATAGGGCCTGCAATGGGTTATTGTGGAAACAAAATGTCATGCACACAAAATCAACTTGAAACAGCACAACAGAAAATTTCCAAACGGAAAAAAAGAAATGAAAGTCATCACATAGCTGAGAAGCTTTTAAATTTAGAAAAGCTCATGGATAAAAGAGCAGTTATAACATCAACGTTGAAGACATCATGAGTGAAATGTAAGACATAAAGTAAGAGATATTGTATAAATCCACTCATATGAAATAGAGAGAATATGCAAATTCATAGACACAGAACTTAGGATACAGATTGCCACAAGCAAAAAGGGAATGAGGAATGGTAATTTAATGCATAATGACAGCAGGGTATCTGGATGATAGAAAAGTTGTGGTAATGGATGGAGGTGACAGTAACACAGCATTGTGAATGTGATTGATCCCAGTGCATTGTGTGCTGGGGAGAAGTTCAGATGGGAAACTTTATGTTTGTATATTTTTTTCCACAATTTAAAAGAGAGACCTAAGGAAAGTACAAGAGACAATTAATAAGGATACGTGATCCTATCTGGAATTAATAACTGTGGAAAAATGTCCCAAAGGACATTACTGACACACATAGCAATTTTAATATAATGTGAAAAGTTTATATCAGTGTTGTTTCCTAAACTTGATAATTCTATTTAAAGTGGTAGAGTGAGAATATCCTGGTTCTTAGGAAGTGTACATGAAAATAAATATTATGTGTTCAAGGATCATGATGTATAAAACTTACACTTATATATTTAGATAATTGATAAATTAAAAGAAGGATGAATAAATAGATAGATGTAAATAGGTGGATAGATAGATAGATAGATAATCTTTGTTTGCCACAATAATGCTGATGCAAAGTAACAGAAATGCGTTTTTTTTTTTTTAATAATGGGAAATTGATTAGGGTAAAAGCTTAGAGGTTCAAGGCCATGAGATGTCTGAATCAAGGCATCATCAGAGATGCATTCTCAACAGAGTCAGCTAAGGTTGATCCTAGCATCCTGCCTTGTGGTGATCAGACAAGATGGCAGATCTTATAGCCTCTCCCTACTTTCTCCTTGAACTCAGCTGTGGCTGATCAGTCATACATTCCTGGACCTTTACTCCTTGAGCCTCTCAAGCTTTTATACTTGAGCTTATATGAGGGCAATCCTGGAGTTCTTTCCTTCACCTGGCCAGATCAACTATGACAGCTTACTTTCTCTGTGTAACTTCTTTTTATATCAGGCCAAGCTGGGTCATACATCCCTGGCCTATTCCAATCAAAAGACTGCACACCGACAGGAATGAAAAATCTTTTATTTTTTTGGGGATTCATAAATGACTTCAAAGTGTCACAAAGTTAGATAGATGATAGATGATAGACAGATGATAGATAGAGTGGAGTGATGCAGTAAATATGGCAAAATATTAAAAGTGGGTGGGTATGTTGGAGTTTTCTGTATGGATTTTGTATTATATTCCAAATGCCATGTAATTTTTCATGGCATTTCATTTTGAATTATTTCAAAATGAAATTTTTAAACTGAAGCTTTTACTTACCTCTTGGGTTTAATCTTTTTGGAAAATTGTCAATGTGTTTTTAAGATATTTTGACCTGAATGTTCAGACTTTCTGAATATTACTTGCTATTTTGATTTCTGGAATGATTTCCCATTAAGACCCTTTTACTTCCTTTTCCTAGTGAGAATCTCTGAAACAGTCAAAGAAAGCCATAGGAAGTTTGTGCAAAGTGGGCAGGGATGTATTCAGAGGCTCTAATATTGTTCTTAAAGGTAGAGTGCAGCCCCTGCATAACATGACCAAGGTATTGTAACCTTCATATAGGAAATCCAGAAGCAATCTATGAACTGACAGCAAAATATTTTGCAATGTATTAAACACCATAAATACTACAATAAAATCTGAAGAGGAAAGCCAAGATTTTCCAAATTGCATTGGTCTATAGATGAAAGAGAGCTCTTTAGGGACACTGCCCACGACTGTTCTGACATTTGTATTGACAGACATAGTTTTTAGGAGGACAAAAGGGTGGTTCAATATAGATCTTATTCTTGCTTGTCACAATGCAACCTTATCTTTGATAGACTCCTTTTTTGGTACTGTAATCCTTGAGCATTACCAATGTGGACCTGTGTAACTAATTTCATCCTTTGAAGAAATAATTTATCAGGTCTATGGTGTTGAAGAAGGCAGTGATCTTTTAGTCTAGTAAAATGTAGTAGTCTCCAGAAAACTCATTATATGCAGTATTATGAAAATATAAGACTTCTGGGAAGATGGAGGATTAGAGAGTCAGAGAGTTCACTGATCTCTCAGAAAATAGCTAGATAACAGGCAGAAGCTCTCTGGAAAACTGTTCTAGGGCTTAAGACATGAAGGGAAGTCTTGGCACAGCCATGATTAGAGAGTGTCAAAGTAAAGCAGAATCAGCTAGGGACCTCTGTGTGTAAATCTGCAGCAGCAGCTGCTGTGTTTCATTCCCCCACCTTCATGGAAGGCAGGAATGTGTCTTCTAGACCTTGGCTGTTGGCTACTATGTAAAGTGTTGTAGAGGTCCATTTCCCCAAGAAAGGGAAAAGTGAAGGACACATCCAATGACAAATTTAGGTTTTGGCCAGCTAACTTGGTATGTTGTTTCCCAGGGGTCACTCATTTTTAGAATGGCTGGGGCTGTGACATTGTTTGTGCTGGGACCTGGCAAGGAGCTAAAGATAATCTGCCTTCTCAAATAGCTACCCTATTGACCTGTTCTGGTTGTTGATTGTGCAGAGGGAAGTGATGTTGAAATATATTTTCTTCCTGGGAAAAGGCATAATGCAAGCAGTCAAGGGAGGGGAGCAGCTTCTGAAGAAGTTTTATTTGCAAGGTTTGTCTCTGAATAGCCTGACCTCAGGGACTTTGCTTCAGAACCATGAGGAAACACTGCCTATCCAGGTGGGGTTCCAGTAGATGCATTCCCTCATAGGGTCTGGCGGCTAAATGAAGTCTCCTGATGAATTCCATCTGCTGGCTGACCAGGAAGTGTATGCAAAGTAGGGGAATATAAATAAATGACAAGTTCTTGAAATCTTACTGCACCCTTCTTCAAAGCCATTAGAAACTGGTTTGAACATCATTCCTGAGTCCATAGCTCTGATTTCTGCAGGTAAACAGGTGCAATCCTAAAGGCGTAGAACAAGTTGAAGCAAGAATGAAAGAACAATGATAACAAACAGCTACTCAATGTTAAATCACTAAGAAAGTGAGAAACCCTGAGCATCAGAGTAAATTTACCATCATAATCCAATGCGTAAACATCAGCAAAAAATTACTACTTTATTAAGAAAAATGAAGATATGGCTCAGGCAAAGGAAAAAAATCAAAGCTCCAGATAATACACAGAATTTGAGACTACAAATCAATAATGTTCTTTCAAATCTCCTAAATCAAATCATGGGTTTCAAGGACAACATCGCTAAAGAAATAAAAGACATTAAGAAGACACTGGGTGAGCACAAAGAAGAGGCTGAAATATTGAACAGAAAAATAACCGAGCTTGTGGCAATGAAAGGTATAATAGGTGAGATTAAAATAAATAAGGTCATGCAACAGTGGATTTGAAATGATAGTAGAAAGAATCAGTGATGTAGATGACAGAACAGCTGAATATGAAAGAAAGATGGAAAAAGTGAGGAAAGAATGGAAACATTTGAGCAAGGGATCAGCGAGTTGAATGATAGCATGAAACAAAGCAGTATATGTGTCGTGGGAGTTACAGAAGGAGAAAAGAAGGGAAAAAGGACAGAAAGAATATTTGAGGATATAATGACCCCAAATTTCCTAACTCTCATGAAAAATATGAATATTCATGTCCAAGAAGCAAAGCATACTCCAATCAGAATAAATCCATATAGACCTACTCCAAGACAAATACTGTGCAGAATGTCAAATACCAAAGATAAAAAGAATAAATATTCTGAAAGCAAAAATGGAGAAGCAAAACTTCACATACAAGGATGCCCAGTATGACTTAGTTTGGATATTTCATTAGAAACTATGGTAGTGAGAAGGCAATTGTATTATATAATGAAGATACTGAAGGAACATAACTGCCAGCGAAGACAGTTTTATCTAACAAACCTATCTTTCAAATATGACAGTGAATTAAAATGTTCAGAAATAAACAGAAGCGTGAAGAGTGAATAAACAAGAATCAGCTAATCAGAAAAAATGGAGGCAAGAAGGCAGTTGCGTGATATAATTAAGTTACTAAAATAGAAAAACTGCCAGCCAAAAATTCTTTATCTAGCAAAATTGTCCTTCAAATATGGTGGTGATATTAAAATATTCACAGATAAACAGAAACTAAAAGAGCTTATAAACAAGAGTCCAGCTTTGCAGGAAACACTAAAGGGAGTTTTGCCGTCAGAAAAGAAACACAGGCAAGAGAGACTCATAGGAGAGTGTAGAAGAGACTATCAGACAGGGTAACCAAAAGGATAAAAAGACAAACGAAAATAAGATATGAATTATGAAAGCCAAAGGATAAAAAGGTTGGAGTAACTAATGCTTTTACGGAGATAACATTGAACATTAATGGATTAAAACCAATCAAAAATATAAGCTGAGAGAAGGGGAAAAAATGAGTCATCCATATGCTGTCTGCAGGAGACTCACCTTAGATCCAGGAATGCAAATAGGCTAAAAATGTAAGACTGGAAAAAGATATTTAGCACTAAAAGTAAGCAAAAGAGAGCAGGGGTATCAATATTGCTGTTGGACAAAACAGACTTTAAATGTAAAAAATATATATATAAGAAATGCAGAAGACCATTATATATTAATAAAATGGACAATCCCTGAGAAAGGAGTAACAGCCATAAATATCTACAGACTTAACTATGGGTGCCCCAAAATACATGTGGCAAACTTGAAAAACTGAAGGGAGAAATAGACTTCTCTCCAATAATAGTTGGAGATTTCAACATGACACTCACATCAATAGATAGAACAATTTGACAGAAAATCAACAAGAAAACCGAGAATATGATAAATGGGCTAGACCTGATAGACATTTACAGAACATTGTTCCTGAAATCAGCAGGTTATACATTCTTATCAAGTCTTGTGGATCTTTCTCCCTGATAGATAACATATTGGGTCACTAAAGAGGTCTCAATAAATATAAAAAGTTTGAAACTATGCAAAGCCCCTGCTCTGATCAAAATGGAATGAAGCTATAAATCAAAATTGATGGGAAAGGGGAAATTATCCAAATATATGAGGCTAAGCAGCACACTCCTAAACTAATCTTGGTTCAATGAAGAAATTGCAAGAGAAAGTAGTAAAATATCTCAAGGTGGACACATGAACAAAAATTATCAAAACTTAGGGGATACAGCAAATGCCGTGCTGAGAGGGAAAAGTATAGCCACAAATGCCTGTATTAAAACAGAAGAAAGAGCTAAAATAAAGAATCTAACTGTACACCTGCCGGAACTAGAAAAGGAACAGCAAACCAATCCCAAACTAAGCAGAAAGAAAGAAAGAAAAATATAAATAACAATATAAAAAAGAACAACAATGTAAATGACAAAAATAAATGGAATTGAAAATAAACAAAGAAAAACAATAGAGAAAATCAACATAACCAAAAGCTGGTTTTTGAGAGGATCAATAAAATCATTGGTAAACCCTTAGGTGGACTATAAAGAACCACTGCTAGGTATATATACCCAGAAGAGCTGAGAATAGGTATGTGAAAAGACAACTGCAAACTGATTTTCATAGCAGCATTATTCACAATTACCAAAAGATGGAAACAATCCAGGAATCCGTCAAATGACAAATGAATAAACAAACTGGTATCCACACACAATGGAATACTGTTCATGTTTCAGAAGAAATGAATTCGTGAAGTATATGACAACATGGATGAATCTGGAGGAAATTATGCTGAATGATGTAAGCCAAACACAAAAGTACAAATATTGTATGATTTTATTATTATGAGCTAAATATAATGAGAAAACTTATGGAGTTATTAGGTAGAATATAAGTCACCAGAAAATATAATGTGTTTAGAGAATGGAAAGCTGAGGTTTAATCAGTGCAGAATCGGTAAAAAGGTTGTTTGTAAGTTTCTGGAAAAGAATTTTAAGTGTGAAAGCAGATCATAGGGTTTGTAATTATAAGTGCTAATATATGTGTATGATAGTGATTAAAAGGCAAAATCTAAGGATATGAATATCACTAGAAGGAAAGCTAAAAATTGAATCATGGAACTGTACAGCATACTAAGCTTCTTGTGAAAAATGAGAGTAGGTAATAGTGCATGTAAAAGAATGTTTATCGGCAAATCAGGACAAATGTATATTAATGCTTTAAAAGATGTTAGTGTCAAGCTACTATTTTGGGCAAAAATACAACCAAAGCACTCTATGGACAGTAATGTATTGTAATATATTAAAAATCTTCTGTCAATGTTTAAAAAAAAGTGAAAGGAACTAGGCAAAATTACTACAAATTTTTTGTATCCATCTCTACAAAATATAAATGCAAATAAATTAAAGACACATATATTTTAGTAGTTATGTATGGCAGGAAAGAATAGAGATTTGAAAGGTGACTAATAAGGGATAAGAATCATTTTTTGTTTGTTTATCTGTCACATGCTTTTCCTTTTTTGGGGGTGGTCGTAATGAAAACACTCTAAAATCGATTAAAATGATAAATACATAAATCTGTGATTATACCAAATGCCATTGATT
>JAQZBX010053265.1:0-18934 GCA_029593785.1 Cabassous unicinctus | reverse complement strand
CGGCCACCTGCGTCCACGGGACGGGCTCCCCACACACCACACCAGCAGCAGCGCCCTGGGGGTTGGGACAAGCCCTCCAGGCCACTGAGGTGCCACGTTTGGGAGCCACGGTGGCAGGACCAGGGCTCGCTTCCACGGCCTCTGGAGGCCAGCGTGGGACCGCGAACAAGGAGCGTGCCGGCACCCCATCCACACGACGGGCTCAAGACCCTCCCCACACGGGGCTCCAGTGAAAGCCCGAAGGATCGGGCAACACGCCGCTCAGGACACAGGGTGGCCGCTGGTAGGCGGGCGGCAGCGCCAAGCCCTCGAGGCTCCCTCTGCCCCAGCGTGTGCGCTGCGGC
Organism: Cabassous unicinctus; assembly: GCA_029593785.1. Taxonomy (NCBI): domain Eukaryota; kingdom Metazoa; phylum Chordata; class Mammalia; order Cingulata; family Chlamyphoridae; genus Cabassous; species Cabassous unicinctus. Next base: position 18,590 of record JAQZBX010053265.1, on the reverse strand, counting down.
CTGGCTCGCTGTGCGGGGAACACAGGCTCGTTGGGGTGGGACGCTGGGCTGCGAGCTGGGCCCAGATTTCCGGCCTGGCCAGCCCCTTGCCTTCTCTCTAACACACGGTAAATTCTGGTTCTGTCTCAGTAGCTTTTGTTTTATCTACTTTTTATAGCACGTTCCTCTCAAGTCTTTTAAAAGAGTAATAAATAAGTAAACACACCATAAATTAAGAATAAAACACCCTGGCCCTCAAGAGCAGCCAAGGGTCCGGCTGAGAGCTGAGCCCCCCCACCAGCCCTCAGGCCAGAGACTCCAGGAAGCGGGCCGTGCGTGCCCTCACGGGAGGCCACGAGGAGGAAGGGAACGCCAGCACGGCGACGCTGGAAGTATTTCAGATCCGCTGCGATCTTAAATCGTGGTCTTCTGCCTCCTTCCACACAGCCAGCTCCACCGTAATCTATTTTAATTAAATAAATTGAAAAAACAAATCAGGCGGGGATGCTGCGTCCGCGTGGCGTGCCCTGAATGCCGACAGCCCTGCCAACAGCGGGGGATTCACGGCACCCGCTCCCGACTTCGGCAGCCGCTTTATGAAACGGAATAAATAAAACCGCACGCGCTTCGCCAGACGGACGCCTGGGATTCTCCCCATCACCACGTTTCCAGTTTGTTTTACTGAAATGCTTTTGCCAGAATCAAAACGTGTTCCCCATCAGAACCGACCGATTAAGCCAAACGGATGGAACCCAACAGCTCTGAAGGCAGCAGCCCACCGCCCGCCCTCCCCCAGCACCCCTGGACTCCCCCGGGGCCCGGAGCTCTCGCTCCTCTGAAGTGAGCTGCGTGGCTGAGGAGGGCGGGCACGGACTCTCGGGACAGGCAGCAGGGGCCCCGGCAGAGGGGCCTGTGGGCAGGGGCCCGCCATTGCCGCCTGCAGGCCGCCTCGGGCCGGCCATGCCAATGGACACGGCCACACCACCACAGCACAAATCTGGGCCTGCTTTCCAGCAGGGTCAGAGGGCTGGGGAGCTGACCCAGGGCCCGTGTGGCCGCAGAGCCTGGCATGGGACCATCTGCCCTTACAGAAAAAGGTCCCACTGCAGGGTCAGGAGAACTGGAGCTGGGGGTGAGGGATGGGTGGAGAAGGCGGGCAAGGAAGGGGGAACAGACGCAGGGGAGAGGGAAAGGGGGACATGCAGACGTGGGGGGAACAGAAGGGAAATGGAGAGCCTGGAAATGAAGAGGGGCAGTTGTTCTGGTCCACAGGCCCACCTGGAATTCCTACCTGGCTAAGGCACTCCCTCCTTCCCACCCGCCCCCCTGGGGCCCTTCCACCCCGACTACCCAGAGCCCACCCGCGTGGGCTGGCCCGGGCTTCCTGGCACCACGGCCGCCCCCTCTGGACAAAGCCAGCTACGTGGGGTGAGTGACCCCGAGGTGACCCCCAGCGCTCCCCCAAACGCGGCCACCGGCAGCCCTCCTGGTCCCTGGGAAGCTGCAGGGATCCCAGCCATGCCCGTCCCTCCCAGGGGGCTGCGACCTGGACTGCCCCGTGGAGGCTGGAGTGCCTGCTCCAGGCTCCTTGGCCCCCAGCCCCTCGCTAGGCACCCCTAGAGCAGAAGGAGGGAAGTCTGCCTCTGCTCCCACTGCACGTCTCGCTGCCCGACGCGAAGCTCCTTGGGCCCCAAGTGGCGGCACAGGGAGCAGCGGCCCGGCTCTCGGAGGCCCTTGGGTGCAGGTGGCAGGAACCCCCTGGGGCTGGGCAGGGGGAGCGCGGCTGGGGAACAACAGCCCGGAGAGAACGCGCAGCCCTCGGGCCTCGAGGTGGCCTTGCCAGGTGGCCCAGGGCCCCTGCCCCAGCAGCCAGGTTCCGGGGTAACCATCAAGCCTCCAAGGGCGGGAGCTTCAGGGAGCAGGAGCTGCGGGGCGGGGGGGCTCCGTCTACCCCGGCTCAGGGCCAGGCTGCTCCAGAGGGAAAAACAGTGCTCGCGCCGCAGCGCGGCTCATGGGTCCTGCACCTCTGAGCGCGACCCCCGTCCAGCAGACCCCAGAGCAGCAGGCTGAGGACAGAGAGGGGAGACGGCTGACGCCCCAGATGCTGATGTGCTGTCCGCAGCAGGCTGGGTCTCCCTGAGTTCTCACCCCAATTCCGGGGGACAGGTGGGATGGTCAAGGCACTTTCCCAGGACGCTGTTCATCGTGGAAAGGGATGGGGGACAGGGTGCTGGGAGGAGCAGAGGAGGGGAGGGGCAGAGAAGGTGGTTAGGCCACCCAGCACTGAGGCTGGGTGGTCCCGGGCAGCCCAGGACGAGGAGGCTGCCCTTAGGATGGCACAGGTGGGGCCCCGGCAGGAGAGCATGAGAGGGGTGGGCCAGCCCGCCGGCGCGCCCGCTGTGCCTGTGAGCTGCGTCAGCCCACCGGCGGGCTGAAGGCCGAGGGCTGGCCGAGCGGGGTGCCCCAGGGCCAGGGGCCAGGTGTGCAGGCAACCCCGCTGGCCAGTGAGGTCTGAGGTCACCGACAGGCCCCACCAGCCAGCAGACAAAACCCGGAGCATGTGGCAGCGCGTGCACCCCTCACGGCTCGGTGACCGCCTGCCGGGCGTGCGCAGGGCAAGCAGACAGAGGCCCTCTCCAGTAACTGACGCAGGGGTGGACGGGCGGTGTCGGGGGAGGTGTCCCTGCAAACCTCTCTTCGTCAGGGCTCGTGTGCAGCCCGACGCGCCGTGATGGAGTGACTACCTGAGCACTTCTATCTACGACCACGGCGCTCGGTGCAGCTGGAGCGCAGCTCGACAAGCAGGAACTGCAGGGCTGCACAATGGGGCCGCTGGCTCCTCCTGAGGGAGAGAGAAGGCCCAGAGCCTGCCTTTGATGGGCTTGGGGGTGGGGGTGCGGAGGCGAGGGGAGGGGAGGAGCTGAGTGGCTGCTTCTCGCCCCCCTGGGGCCTGAGGGTGCAGAGTGCGCCGTGGTGGGCCCGGCCCAGCCCACAGCCCAGGCCTCCCAGTGCCGCCTCCACGTGGTCAGGAGGCAGAGGACAGGGAGGCCACAGCACCAGGTCGCGGCTGTGGCCCCGGCCACCCCTGACCACGCGCTGCTCCCCCGCACCCCCACTCAGAGAAGCCCCCTCGCTGTCCGGCACCCACACTCCCGTCGCCTACATGACTCTACTTTTCTCCACGAGAAGTGGCATGGCCACGCACTCCACGGGGTTCTTTTTCATTTTACCAGGCGTCTCCCTCAGCTGGAACGTGGGCTCCAAGGGGCCTCTGACTGCCACGGCCATGGAGACCCCACCCCGAGCGGGTGCGGGGACTCGGATGCCCGGGCAACGTGACCACGCAGCCCCGTCACGGCACAGGGCAGAGTGAGACAGCCAGGCAGGGGGCCACGCCAGGCCCACACCGCAGGTGCGCGCTGCCATCAGCAGTCTCTGCAACCAACGTCAGCGTGGGTGCCACAGCCCAGAACCCACAGAAGAAAGCTCTGCTGCAGGGAGCTCGTGCTCCGAGCCAGCCGTGGGGCCCAGAGCCCGGGAGACGCAGGCAGGCTCGAGGGCCTGAGCGCTGCCGGCGGGGACAAGACCCTCAGGCGAGACCAGGCATGGCCACAGCAGCTGAGGGCCGGGGCAGGCGGCGGGGCCTGCTGGGCCCAGGCTCCTCCTTGGTCAGTCTGGACGGTGGCAGCCCCGGCTGACAGGCTGGAGCGGGAACCGCGACAAGCGGCGCCCGTGCAGGCCTTCATCAGAGCCGGGCAGAGTGGCACTCTGCGCTGCCGCCAACGTGGCTGCCGCCCTCCTCCTGGCAGCAGGGAAGCCAGGAGACACCGCCCCGTGCGCCGGCCCCTGGAAGGCCTGGCTGCACCTAAAAGGAGCCGCGCAAGCCCTTTCCTCAGGTGCCCTGGGCCCTGTGCAGCCCCTGCTCTGCCTCTCGCTCTGCGGTGCTGTGGAGCATCTCACTCGCGGAAGCGGCAGAGCCAGAACGTGGTGGCGCCAGGCCCGCACTCGTCTCTGCCCAGCAGCTCGGGCCTGAGGGCACGAGCTCCGCGAGGCCTTCAAGGCCACCGCAGCCCGTTACCCTCCTCTGTGGTGGGACTCATCCTCTGCCCAGATCTAGCTAAAAGTGGGCAGAGCGTTTCAGGGAGGGACCACCACGGCCCCAGGATTAACTTCCTGTCCCCGAGCCAGCACCCCACAGTCGGGGACGCCTACAGTGGCCAGCAGGGGACGGGCAGCCTCTGCCTGGAGGGTCCCGCGGCACAGGGGACAGGCAAGGTGGGCGTGGAGCCATGGCACCTCACCCCAGCCACGCAGCCAGGCGGCGCCGCACGCAGCCTCAAGTCCAGCCCCCTGAGACGCCCCGAGCTGGGCGGGCCTTGTGGCACCAAGAGGGGAGCAGAGACCGCCCTCACAGCTCACGCCGTGGGTGTCCGCCACCCGTCGCCCTGGATGCTGAGTGCCAGTCACTATGACGACAGGCCGGGCAGCGCCCGCAGGGTGCCTGCCGCCACAGCCAAGCGGCCGGGACAGGATGGGGTAGTGCGGCTGCCGGCCCCTGCATGCAGCCCCTGCCGTGGGGACTCACCTCCATCTCGGAGCTGTGCGCGTGCGCCTTCTGCACCAGGTCCTCGGCCTCCCGCATGCGGCGGCTCAGCTGGGGCGAGCACTCGGCGGGGTTCAGCTCGCTGTCGTAGGAGCCGAGGATGGCCCGCATGCCGTCGCGCTCCTGTGGGCAGAACACGCGCGGTCAGAGCCTGCGGTGGCACGGGGGGACGCGGGGCCTGTGCCAGCTGGAAGGGATGGTATCAGACGGAGGGGCCCCTCCCCGGGACCCTGAATTTGGGGGAGCCTGGAGGCGCCCACGCCCACCCCGACGGAGAAAGGCTTGGACCCCGGACTCTGGATTCCAAGAAGCACCCGGTCCCGGGGCTTGATCAGGTGGCCATGCAGGGGGCTCCACTTCGTGTGGGGGTGGAGGCCCCCGAGCCCCTGCCCTTCCTGGCACGGGGCTTTCTGTCCTCCTTCCAGCAGGCCCGGGGACCAGGGGGGCTGCGCGGCCCCCACCCTCACATGCAGCCTCCCTTCCCTTCCGGGCAAAGCCCCCACCAGGCTTCCCGGGATGCCCCCCATCCCACGTGCTGGAGCAGGATGTGGCTCCACGGTGCCCTGCAACGGCGATCACAGGCCAACGCGGGCAGCGGCCCTGCGGGGGCGGGAGGCACGACGCCCTCCGAAGATGCTGGAGCCGTCGTCTGCTCCTGAGGTAGAACGCTCGGGGAAGACGCAGTGGGAGGCCGGGGAGCCTGAGCAGGCTCCGGCGGTGCCACCAAGGGCAGGCTACCGGGGGCACCTGCCCTCCTCGCCCATGACGGGCTCTCAGCCGCGGGTCTGAAACCACCCAGCCCTGCGTTCTCTCTGGGGAAGGAGCGCCAGGGGTAAGGCGCAGAGCCAAGGCCCCCTCACCCCAACACCAGCGCCTGCTCACAGCGGCCGCGCAAAAACAGCGGGCCCTTCACCAGCAAGCCGGGCCCCAGAGCACGCACTTCGCCCTGCACGCGCCTGGGACCGTCCCGGGGTCTCAGGAAACGCAGATTCTGAGTTGCTGAGTCGGCACGAGGCCTGAGAGTCTGCGTTTCTGAGCCGCCCAGGGGTACGTGGAGCTGGGCGGCCTTGGCCCGGCTTCCTCGCCCCAGCGGTGGGGGTGCGGGCTCTCGCCTCCGGCTCCCCTCGGCCAGCTCCCTCCTGCCCGAGCCTCGGCTCCGGAGGATGACGGGCTCGCGTGGCCTGCGTCGAGGAGCCAAGGGGACCGAGGCGAGAGGGGCTGGGTGGCGTCGGCGAACGGCAGCCACTGGCTTTACCGGCGCCAGCCGGCCCCAAGTCCGGGAACAAGACCAGCACTGGCACGTGGGCCCCACAGCTGCCCGGGCAGCGGCCAGGCCGCGAGGCCCCAGGAGACGCCCCGGGGAGCTCCGGTCCAGAGGTGGGGTCCACTCCTCATTCTTGACCCCCATGCGCCCGGCCGTGGCCCGAAACACGGCCCAGGAACAGCCGACTCCCGCCCCCCGGCAGAGGCCCGTCAGCCCCTCGGCAGCCCTGGCTCGGTGCCGCCCACGCCTCTTCCCCGGCGGCCGTGGGAGGGAAGGAGGAGAGGCTCCGAGGGGCCCACGCGGCCCCGGAGCAGGCGGTGACCCCAGCGCCGGCGCCGGCACCTGCCGCCGTGCTGAGCCCACAGTGCTCACCAGCCCCCAAACTGTCACCTCACCATGGACTTCACCATTAGGTGATGACAAAAAACTCAATAAGTGAGAAATTAAAGTTACAAATCCAACTCGACTGGTCACGCATCCGTGGAAGCCGTGTCTCCACAGGGAGGTTTATCGAGTGTCATAACGTTATTGAAATCCTTTATCTTCCCGTCGACTTCCATCGGTGCAGCGCACTGGGGCGGGGGTGGGGGAGGGGCTGCCCTCCGTAAACAAGCTGTAATTGCCTCCTGCGTTGACCGGCAAGTCTCAGAGCGCCGCCCTCCGCTAAGGTTCTCGGCTGTTACATCTCCAGGCTAGCAGCGGATGGCAACAAAGAAGATATGAAGCTTGAAAGTTGGTGGTTTGTACCTTTTAAAGAAATTGTTTTGTCATTAGTCGTAAAAGAGCGAGGCTTGTTCCAGCTGGATCTGATAATGACTTTTCAATGACTGATTCTGCTCGAGGTGAAGTCGTCTCGTTTCCACTTGAGCGAATGCCGGTGACGAATGGCTGAGCAAGCAGACTCGGGCCTGCGCCAGCGGAGGCGAGGCCCGCCCGGGGGGACGGAGCGCAGCACCGCTTTCCACCGACTGCTCCCCGAGGGCGCAGCCCTGCATGGAAGCCACGAGCCTGCTCTGCGCGTAACCCACAGCGGCTCAGGGAGAACGCCAGCAGACAGGACCGCTCACAAAGAAGCGGCGCGGGGACGCGGGCCCAAGCACCTTGGGGTCAAGCACAGGCACTCGCGAGCGGATGAGAGCGGCTGATGGACAGGCTGCTCACCGGGAGACGTGGAAGGAGCTGGAGGCCGACTGCGCTCGGGCAGCCGCAGAGCGGGGCGGGGCTGCGTCGCTGCCGCCCCTCGCCAGCCCAGCTCCCGGTGTGCAAGATGAGCGGGCAGGCCACCATGCCCCATGCTCCTTGGCGCTGGCGCATTTTGGGTACACTCCTGGTGTCACTGCACGTGAGCCAGGCAAGCAAGATACAGCAGCTCTGCAGCCGACTGCAGACCCCCGTCTTCACCAAGGCCGAGGTGGCCCCAGGCCGCGCCCCAGAAAGCGCTCGGCGACCAGCTGAGCTGGCACAGACAGAAGCGGCACCCGCCTCGGGGACACCGGGCCCTGCGGGAGGCAGCAGTGGTGGGGGGTGCTCCCCCGACCGCGGGAACGCCAGCACCGAGGGACCCCCTCCAAGACCCCGGCCCGCTGCCTTCTGCCTGCCCGCCCCCCCCGCCTGGCTCTCACACACTGCAAGCTTCTAAGTGGGCGGGGGTCGTGGGCGGGGGGCTCTTCTGGCAGCTCTGGAAAGGGCCCAGCAAGAGCCCAGGACCCCAGTTCCTCCTTCCTATAAGGAAATGGAGTCGGATACCTTGGTGGCGTCGACAAGGGGAGAAGAGAGAACCGTGATGTGCAGTGTTCTCCTCGGGACGCAAGGCCACTTGCCCAAAGACCAGGAAGACGGGACGCCAGGTCCCTGCCGCGAGCCCACCACGCAGGGGCCGCGTGCCCTGGGGAAGGGACTCTGCTCAGAGGAGGAGCATGACCAGACCCAAGGTGACGCAGCCTCATCGTCGTGCGTCCTCAGGCTGAGCTGACACCGAGCTTGGCCGTACGAGCCAGGAGAGCGCTGAGGGGTCCCCAGAGGACGGACGGACATGGCGTCCGTCCTCTGGGAACCTGACGCGCTGATGCACGCAGGGCTCCTGGCTGGGTGCTCTGTGCAGGGACACCCCGGGCCCGGGCCTCTGAGAGGAGGGGCTGCAGCCAGGAGGGGGCAGGCGGGCCCCTGATGGCACCATGCGGAAAACAGCCTCTCCGGGCACTGCGCCCCACCTGAGCTCACGGAGGCAGACAGCGCCACACGCGAGTGCCCGCTCCAGGACTGCCCCTGCGGGCTCTGGCAAGGGGGTATCACTGTTCTCACGACCACTTTAAAAATGATGACTCTTTCCTCTTCTTCAACTGCAGCTGCCTCTGGGCAGAGGGGAGGAGAGGGTGCGGGCAGGGGTGGGCAGAGGCCGGGGCCGCCCCTCCCCGCGCAGGTCCTGGGACCCTGGACAGGGCCCGCCCCTGGGCAGGCAGGTTGAGAGCCCAGCACACACCCAGGGGACCCCCAGGCAGGTCACAGAGCTGGGGCCTCCCCCTCCCCAAACTTGACGGGCCCCCAGGAGGCTCCAGCCTCCACTCTCAACAGAGCTGAAGGAGGGCCACGGCCCCTGCCAGGACGGCGTGGCCCCCAGCCCTACGGCCATCCTTGCAGACTCCTGCCTCCAGGATGGCCGCCACATGGCTCTAGGTCCACCGCTCGTTTTGAAAAAGCTGAAGCTGACGGTCACTGACAGCTGCGAAGGCCTGTTCCAAGAGCCTCGTCCATCGGGGCACCAAGAGGACATGCAAGGGGACCAAGGCAGCAACGTGCACCCGCAGGCCCCCCTGCCCCCAAAGCCCCTCAGCCCTTCCTTCCACCCAGCTGCACCCACAGGCTGGAACAGCCAGCCACAAACAGGACCCCTCGGGGCGGGGGGGGGCCCGGAAAGGCAGCGGCAGGGCGAGCCCGCCAGGCCAGAGGCTGGCCCCCGCCGCCACCTCGCAGGTTCTCAGGCCTGGCTGGGGCTGTCCAAGTGAGTGGGGACGGTGCCAAGGTCCCCTTGGGCTCCCAGGAGAGGGCGGGCGGGGGACAGAACGGTGCATGACGAGCACACGCCAGCACGGGCTCTGGAGCTCCTCGGCTAAGTGGTGCAGCCTCTCCGAACTCACCCTTCTCGTCAACACTGGTCTGACACTAGGGTGGTGGGAAAGATAAATGAGGGTGAGGGCCAGGGGACAGGGAGGGCTGCAGGAACGGCCTTCGGAGAGGCTGGGGATGGGGAGGAGAGCGAGGGACCACCCAGCCGCCCCCAGGAGAGCCCCAGGCCCCGACTCCGAGGACAGATGCCCTTGCTCCCTCATCTGTCCTCGGATGCTTCTTCCTGCTCCTCTCCTGTCCCTCCTCACTAGGCTCGCTGGCCCCAGGAAGCGGCCCAAGCCAGAGCCCTGTCCCTTGCTGACAGGCCTCACAGTGACGATGCACTAAGGCACACTGTAGTCACTCACGTCAGCACAGCGTCCTGCATGCCACGGCCACTTACGTGGACGACGCTTGAAACAGAACAATCAGAAGCGGGATATGAAATAAATACACGTGTTTAGAATAATAAAGGACTTAAATTGTTAGTAAGAAATAAGATACTATAATAAATAATAAGCAAATTAAAAACAACAAAAGAACTAAATAAAACTGAAAGAAGTAAGTATTGTTTAAAATATGTTATACAGAATTTAGATGTGGCTAAAGAGAGATTTAATGAATTGAAAGGCAAGTCTGAAGAATAAACTAGAATGAAGAATGACAGACAGAGACATAAAATATGAACAAGAAGTTGAGAGACATGAAGGGCAAACAGGGAGTCTAACATTCTAATCAAAATTACAGAAAAAGTAGAAATGATAAGAAAGAGGCAATAATCAAGGAAATAATGGTTGAGAATTTTCCAGAATTGATGACAACTTCTAATCCACAGACTTAGGAAACAGAACATATTGCAAAGAACGGGTGGGAGAGGGAGCACATGTAGCTACACTGGAGTCTAGCAGCAGAGCACCGAGGGCATAAAGGGAATCAGATAAACCAGCAACGGCACCTCCCTCACAGGGAAAACAATTCTGACTTGGAGCTGCCATGTCGGCCGTGGCAATGATCGCTCAGAGAGGGAATAAAAGTAAATCTAGAGTCACAGTCCCAAGTAAACTATGTTTCGAGAATGAGGAAAAGTTAAAACAAGCAAAAAGTTTGCCACCAATATAAGTGTAACTTAAGTAGATAAAATCATAAAGGATGAACTTCACGTAGAAGGAAAATGATCACAAAGCGGAAGGCCTGAGATACAAAGAAGAGCAACGAGCAGAGCGACAGGTGTGCACAAAGTCATACAACAGCACTTTGTAAGAGGCGCAACGCCAGGCTTACAGGCTTGTAAGAAGCGGAACAAAGCGCAAGCTCAGCCCGCACCGCTGTCGAGGGCTCCGCGAGTGGCACTAAGACAGGAGGACGCCTGCGAGATACAACACAGCAGTCAGAGCAGGAGGACACAAGGCCCAAGGACGTCTTCCTGAGCGTGCACGCACACACCTGCAGAAGCCGCCAGGCAGGCGAGGGACACGAACGGCTGCAGGAAAAGGAACAGGAGGGGGACTGCTGTTCACTGTATATGCTTCTGTAACTTCCAATTCTGCAATAGGCTATCCATTGAAAAACAAAATTTTAAAAGAATTTTAAAAATGTAGTGGAAGTGCCCACGTGGAAGAAGTGAGCTAATTGTACTTAACAGTTTCTCTACACTCCAAAGAGACCAAGAACAGCATTTCCTAAAACAGAGGACCAGAGAGAGGCCTGCACAGAGACAGGACCCGAGATGGGCAGCGGTTCCTCCTTGAGCACCAAGCAGAGTGCTGGTCAGGGTATGGGGTGAGGGATCTGGGAACCTGGGAAAGAACCCTCCAAAGGACTAGAGGGTGGTCCCGGCACTTCCCAGGGCTGGGCATGGGCATTCCCACCAGCCAAACTGGAAAACCCTCGCTTTGCAGGCTTCGGGTTCGTGACTCAAGAGGGTCTTTCTCCACCGTGGGAAATAGTCTTACCTGTGCACTGCTCCAGATGCACCTAACAAATAAGAGAAGCAAGACCAGAAAGGGTCAAGCTGTTGCCAAGTAACTTAATCATGACCCAAAACAACTATCAAGAATAGCTACAGGACTACAGAACTATCCAGCACTCAACAGAGTGAAACTCACAATGCCTAGCTCCACTCAGAGACTACCAGGCATGCAAAGAGGCAGGAAACATGGCCAATAGTAGGAAAAATCAATCAATACACACCGAATGAGAATTAGCTCAGCTCCTATAACCCAATACATCATGTCCAGCTGTAACAAAAATTACAAGGCATGCAAAAAAGACAAGAAAAACACAGTCAGAAGAAACAAAGCAAACATCAGAACCAGACTCAGATATGATGCAGATTTTGGCATTATCACATGGGGAATTTAAAAAACCATGATTATAGGCTAAGGGCGCTAATGGGAAAAGTGGACGACATGCAAGAACAGGTGGGTAACAGGAGCAGAGAAATGACAACCTGAAAGAGAATCCAAAGAAAATGCTAGAAAGAAAAAACACTGTACAGAAACGAAGAATGCCACGGCAGTGGAAGAGACACGGCCGACGAAGGAATCCGTGAACTTGAAGACTGAAATGCAAGAAGAAAAAGGAAATGAAAAAAGTAAAGCAGAATATCCAAGAACTTTGGGACATTTAAAAAGGCACAGGATGTATAACAGGAATACCAGACAGAGAAGAAAAGAGAAAGCGAAAAAAGAAATATTTGATATAACGATGACTTGAGAATTTTCCAAAATTATTGACAAACACCAAACCACAAATCCAGGAAGCTCCAAAGAATACCAAATAGGATAAATACCAAAAAAAAAGTCTACACCTCACTATGTCAAATCCAAAACGCAGAAAATCAAAGACAGAAAACACCTTGAGAGAGGCCAGAGGGGGAAACACCTAAGGACGAGCAGGACAAGAACCACACCAGCCCCGTCTTCAGAAGTCACACGAGTCAGAAGAGAGTGGGGTGAGGCATCTAAAGTGCTTAAAGGGGAAAAATACCAGCCTAGAATTCTATATCCAGAGAAATCCTCCTTCAAAAATGAAGGAGGGATGCTTTTTTTCTCAGGAAACAAAAACGAAGGGGCTTTGCTGCCAGCAGACCTGCCTTGCAAGGAACGTCGAAAGAAGCTCTTCAGAGAGAAGAGAAAGAGTGTAGGCCAGAAACCCTGGTCTGCACAAAGGAAAGAGCAATGTGAATGGAGAAATGGGTGAAAATGAAGTGAAACATTTTATTTTTATTCTTTTTTTATCTTCTTTTTAGTTTGTTTCTGCTTTCCTTTATTCTTTTTTTTTTTTAATTTATCGCCCCACCCCCACCCCCGGCCGCTTGTGCTTGCAGTGTCCATTAGCTGTGATTTTCTGTGTCTGCTTGTCTCCCTTTGTTGCGTCATCTTGTTGTGCCAGCTCTCCACGGGCGCGGGCCGTCAGCTCTCTGCGCCGCACGGGTCGGGCCAGCTTCCCTTCACCAGGAGGCCCTGGGAATTGATCCCTTATTCTTAATTGATCTAGTAGATATAACTGTTTGCTCAAAGTAAAAATAGCAGCATGTATTAGGTGATCATAGCGTATTTTACATCTGAAAAAAAGTATAACTGATATGCTAAGAGGAGAGAAAATGGAATCATATAACATGCTAAATCGAAAACAAAGAAGATAGGAAAAGAGGGTGCGGCAGTTTGGCATTGTTTATGAATTGAAAAACAGATACTGGATTGTGTTTGTAAACTGGTCATATTAGATTGTACTAGATTCAGAGGCCTCATTTTTACTTTATTAAATCAAGATTAGGGCTTTTATCTGACCACGTCATTAGGACGATTCCGTTTGAGTCCCCACCCCCTACCCTCCTTTGTAGGCTATATAAACGGATGCTCAGGCCAAGACAGGGAAGTAAATACATGGAGGAGAACACAGAGTTTAGTTTTGGATGCTGGAGCCCTGGGGAGAGGGCAGAGCCGTTCATCTGACAGTTTGCAGCTAGAGACCAGAGCCCTGAGCAGCTGAGAAGGCTCGGAAAGAAACGAGCCCCGGGGAGATGTGAGCCTTACGCCAGCCTACAGCTGAGAAGGGAAGGAGCTGGGACCACGGAGCCTTCAGAGGATGGAGGAAGGCCGAGCCCTCGCAGACATCGCCCGCCATCATGTGTCAACACGTGGCAAGAGACTGGGTGAGAAAGTACCTCATATGGTACCTTGAGATGGACTCTAGGGAACTGTCAGCTTCTACCCCCAATAAACACCCTTTATAAAAGCCAACGGATTTCTGGTACTTTGTACCAGCACCCCTTTGGTTGACGGATACAGAGGAGAAGATTAAAAGGAAACAAATAACAGGTGCAAAAAATAGAAAATAGTTACAAACAGGGTAAACACTAACCCAAATGGGGGATAATTACTTAAATGTGAATGGTCTAAATGCGGCAGCTGAACACGAGAGACTGCCAGTGGGTTTGGGACAAGACCCAACTGTATGCTGTCCACTTCAGATATAAAGGAACTCACACATCCCCAGGGCCTTGTCCGCGAAGGCGAACCACCACGCCTGAGCGTCCAGGCGCCCGAGGTCAACACTGGAGAGACAGCTCGACCAGGACAGCTGGAGACGCCAGCAGCCCCCGCTCAGCGCCCGACAGATCCAGGAGGCAGAGACGCAGTGAGTGGACGGCGCTGGACTGGGGGCACCGCCACTCACTGATCAGCCGGCATTCACTCAACACTCCAGCAGCAGCAGCAGAGCACACGAGCATGCACCAAAGCAGAGCGCGTTCTGCACAGTAAAACTCACCTGGACAGAGTCACAAGCTGGGACCCACGCAGACCACGCCTTCAGACCACAGCCGACTGCCCATTTAGACTACAGACCAACAGCAGAAAGACAGCTGGAAAATCCCCAAACTGTGGACATTAAACACCCTCACAGACCACACGTGGGTCAAAGAAAGTGCTTCAGAGAAATGTAAATTATTTTGAACTAAATAGAAATGAAAACACAACTTATCCAAGTTTGTGGGATGTAGTGAAAACAGGGCTCAGAAGAAAACTTACAACACTTGAATGTATTTATCAGAAAAGAAGAAAGACCTGAGATCAGTCTTCTAAGCCTCCACCTCAGGAAACCAGAGAAAGAAGAGCAATGAAAGCCTCAAGCAAGGATAAGAACAGAAACAATCAAACTGAGAGCAGAGATCAATGAAACTGAAAACAGGAAATCAGCAGAGGACAATCAATGAAACATAAGCTTGTTATTTGAAAAGATCAATAAAATTAATAGACCTCTAGCCAGAATAACCAAGAAACGGGATAAGACACAAATTACTAGTATCAGAAATGAAAGCGGGGTCTTCAGTCGCAATCCCACTGACTTTAAAGGGTAACAGGGGAGCGGATGTGGCTCCTGTGGTTGAGCGCCTGCTTCCCGCATGGAAAGTCTCAGGTTTGGTCCCCGGTGCCTCCTAAAAACAAAAAAAACAAAAAAACAAACAACAAGCAAACAAATGAAAAAAACCAACTAATAATAATAATAGGGGAATACTCTCCATGTCCATCTTGGAAAACACAAACTATCAAAACTCTTAAGAGGAGAAAGAGACCATCTAAACTGTCTCCCATCTATTAAAGAAATTGAATTAATAATTAATGACCTTCCAAAAAAGAAAACACCATGTCCACGTTGTTTCACTTGTGAAAACCACGAGATACTTAAGGAGGAAATAAAACCAACTCCTATAATTTTTCCCAGGAAACAGAAGTGGTGAAGCGATCCTGTATGACACAGTAATGGAGGACGCGTAACGCGATGCGCTTTTCAAAGCCACAGACCTGTCCGGCACAGAGGGTGGCTCAATGCCCGCAGCGGCCTAGCCAACGCCTGGCAACACGCTCACATGGTGCTGCAAGATGGCAGCAGCCCAGGAAACCGCGGGGCAATACGGGAACCTGCGCATCTTCATCTTCCTGTAAATGTAAAACTGCTCTAGAACTCAAGCCTATTATTTACTGAAAGTATAACTGCAAATACAAAAGAACATTTACGCAACCTCAAACAAAAAAGACAAAAACAAAAGGGGGTGGGGGCGCAGAGGGCGGAAGTAGCGGCCGGGGGAGGCCGGGCCGGGGGTCTACACCCGGCGTCGCTATTTATTCCTCAGCATAAAGGTCAAATAACTACGTCGTCACACAGCAAGGAAATGAGACAAAGCCACGTCTAGGGAATACTGCAGGAGACTCCGCAGGCCGAAGGGAGAAGAGCCCTGATGGAAGCTGAGAGATCAAGGTGGTGACAAGTATGTGTAAATGTAAGTGAACATGCCAAAACCACCCCAGCTGTGACGTCTCTTCAAACACAGAGGCGCGTGCGCCCGCGTGTAGGTGCGTGCGCCCGCATGTGCGCGCGTGCGCGTGTGCATAACTCAAGCACTTAACAACAATGGCCTAGAAACGCGGCAAGAGGCAAACAGGTGCAAAGTGCTCTCAGGCCCTGAAACTGCCTGGGAAGAGATGTAAGCACAGCTTTATCAGACTTTGATAAGTGTGTATGTTTCAATCACTAAAATAGCTGCTAAAAACTTATATAAAAGAATATAGTACCTACCTCTATGATGAGGAGGGGGAAATGCAAAGAAAAGACTTTCATTCTATAGGGTACAAAAGGAAAGGGGGAAAAAACAAAGTAAGGGGAAGGTTAATTTAAGTGCAAATATCTCATTAATCACATTACATGCAAAGCCTAAAAAACAAAGATGGTCAGAGGGAAGAAAGCTAGTGACTCGAACTCCACCCTGTACAGAACAGACACGTGTAATAAAGACCACGAAGCTCCAAAATGGAAAAGGCCGCAAGTGCTGTGAAGCTGGCACATCTGCACTAGCATCACACAGAGACTTAGAGACCAAGAGAACCCGCAGAGACGGAGAGCGTTTCACAAGAGCAGAAGCGTGATTTCACCAGGAGGTGACTTCCGAGTTCCACGTGCCTAGCAAAATAGCAGCCAAAGACAAACTGCAATGCCTGGCAGAGTTAGGAGAGCTAGACAGATCCACAGCCATGCTGGCAGATCTCGACACAACTCCATCAGGATCTGGGCAAGAAGAGAGACTTGCCAGGAAGGATGGCGAAAACCTGAGCAATGTGATCAAATAAGTGATGCACAGACACACAGACACAGCACACAACCACCGCAGAATCCACGCTTCCTTGAGTACACGGGCCATTTACAAAAAAACAGCGTTATACACGGTCATAAAAGAAGTCTGAGTAAGTATCAGGGGATTACTATCATCCAGAGCTTCGTCTCTCAACATAACGAAACTAAGCTAGAAGTCAATAATAAAATAGAAAAACCACCAAATGTCTGGAAATTAAGACAATTCTGAATAATCAATGGGTCCAAATAAAAATCGCAATGGGAACTGGTATTTAGAACTGAACGACCATGGGAGGCGCCTGGTTTTACGGCCCTGACTGCCTACGCTGGAAGAGAAGGAAGGAGACCAACACCCACACCTAGGGCCCGAGGAGCCGGAACCAGCAGACGGCCCGAAGAGAGAAGGCGGCAATACACGCAGAATCAAGAATCAGTGACACAGAAAACACGCAGCAGAGGACCAGCCCTGCCAGAGCTGCTTCATTCAAATAACTAATATAACTGAAGAACTTGTGATGAGGCAGAGCGAGAAAAAGAGAATAAATAAATAGCCAAATACCAAGTTTAGAAAAGGGGGCCTTCTGGAGGTTCCCCCTCGAGGTCTGCAATAATCGATGCGCTGTGACTCAGTTCCCTGACATGCGGCGAGGGAAGACAAGCCTCCCCCAGCCTACGTGCCTGAAAGCACGTCGCTTTGGCACTTCCCCAGGCTGAACAGAGAAGCCTCGCAGAGACGGGGGTGAAGTGGGATAGAGACCTTCACCAGCTACACATCAAAGCGCCGCCTGCCCCCCGGCACTCCAAGGACACATAACTCCCTCACCCACTACCCTCCAGCCGTGCAGGGGAAATTTCCACCTCGGGGGATCCCTGCTGGCCCCTGCGCCTCTCTCGGACCCTCGACCCCTCTCCATTTCCTCACCTGGGAAGGCTCTGCATGAATTCATAGCCCCCTTCTGGGGGCGGGCTGGGGTCCATTCTTCAGACCCCTGCTGTTCAGAGAGCTTCCCAATAAACTTCCTGCCTGCAATCGCCAGTGTCCATGTCCCGGTGAGCGCCACCTTCTCCCCAACGGACCTGACTACAGGCCATGAAAATACAAGAAATACAAGAAGGTATCATGAGCAACTTCATACAAATTAATTTAAACGTTTAGCTCTAATGGTCAAACGCTCTCATAAAGCAGCTCAAAACCCCGAAACAAACCGTGAACATTGCATCCAAAGGGTAATGCCAAGACCAAGATTGCTTATTCCTGAAATGAAAGCTTGGTTTACCATTTGAAATCAATTAAGTTAATTCACCTCATTAACAGAAGAAGTGTAAGATGATCTCTATATATGCGGAAAAAAGCACTTAGATCGAAAAGAAAACGTCTTAGCAAAGGAGGCCTAGAAGGAAGCTTCTTTCAACTGATTACGACAAAGGACAAGAGTGGGGTGTGAAGGCGTTCCCGCTGGGACTGAGAAGGAAGCAAAACTCCCTGCCATCAGCACTTCTGATCAGAAAGGTCCTGGAGGTCCTCAGCAGAAGACTTAGGCAAGAAATGACATAAAAGGTATAAAGATTGAAAAGAAATCAAAGATTATTTGTAGATGACACAACCGGTAAATTTTCATCGAAAATTCAATAGACTCATATGTCTACACAGCATCTAAAGCTGTTAGATACTGACATTTGGAAAAGATGCCATTTACAGTAGCATTAAAAAAAATTAAAACACAAGATATTTATCCAGACATGTCATTACAGAGACAAAATAACAAAGACCTAGAAACAAGGACACGTACAAGATGCTCAGAGGTCACAAGCAGTCACTCCTCCCAGCTGATCAAGGCATTCCCAGCGAAAATCCCAGCAAGTTTACTGACGGAGATGGACAGACTAAGCTCCAGACCTTACATGAAAACGCGGAGGTCATGAACAGCCAGGTCAATCCTGGGGAATTCAGAGCAGGCGGCAACGCGACCTGTCAGAGCCGCAGAGCAGGGAAGCCTCCAATACGACGGGCAGCCCAGCAGAGGCTGGGACCCCGAGTAAGGAGGGCTTCCGGCGAGAAGGACACGGGCTCTCTTCTCTCTAGGAAAAGCTAGAGGACAGGCAGAAACGGCCTGGGAAAAGATCTAGGGTTTAGGACACCAGGGGAAGGCTGGACACTGCCCAGAAGCGAGAGGGACAGAGGAAAAGAATCCAGCAGCAAAACTGTGATTCAAAGGCTGTGGCTGCTGCTGCTGGTGCCCTCCCCCACCTAGTCGACACGTCTCAGCTCTCAGGCCTCGGGGCTGGAGGCTACAGACAAAGGGGCCCCGGGACCCACCTCCCCAGGAAAGGGGAGAGAGAGGGACGAAGGTTTGGCCTGCCGTGTCCCTCGAGCCCTTCCAGGCCTTGGGAAGGGCAAGGGACTGAAGAGATGCGACCCTCCCCATCTCCCTCTCTACTAACAGGGACAGACTGCTGAGGACGCAGAGGGGAGTGGAATTATTTCCTGCCCGGGAAGAGGGAGGGGGCTGC
>JAQZBX010053264.1:0-18939 GCA_029593785.1 Cabassous unicinctus | reverse complement strand
AGAGGTAAGCTCCACTTGAAGACACGTTAGACCAACTTCTCCCTTGTAAGACAGAGCTAAAGCAGTACTAGAAAGGAGAGAGATTTATAGCTTTAAAAATTGTAACAGAAAATGAGAAAGATTAAAAATCAGTTAAGTATTCAACTCATGAAATAAGAAATACAGCATTAGAGCAAACACAAACAAGCAAGAAGGAAGAAATAATAAAGAACAGAGATCCGTGAAATGAAGCACAAAAATAACACCAGCCAAAACAATAGAGAAGATTAACTAAACCCCAAACCAAAAACAGGTCTTTGAAATGATTAATGAGATACAGAGACCTCTGGCAAGATTGATAAAGGAAAAAGAAAAAAAGAAAAAAGAAAATGACATTTAAACAGTCAAAGCACAGAACAAAAAAGGGAAAATTATAAGCACAAGCACAAAAAAGATTAAAAACTAAAAGAATTCAGAAATGTATAAATAATACATCATAAAAAGTAGAATTTATCTGGAAATGAAAGACTGTTTCAATATTTAAAAAGTCAAAGAATTAAATTTGCCCAGGAATTTATTAAAGATAAGAATTTATGGTTATCTTAATGATTGAAGATAAAATTCTATCTACTGTATTACCTTTAGGAGACAGGAATAGAAGGGAAATTTCTTAATCAAGAGAGATTATATGCCAAATTCTTGTAACAAGAATACTTAATGGAAAAACTAGACGTATTCTTTTTAAGAACAGGAATGTGATAAGGATTTCCAATATTACTGTCACTATTTTACACAAAACTGGAAGTTCTGGTAAATGTCATAAGTAGAGAAAAAGAAATAAGAGATGTAAGGATTGGTAGGAAAGAGATGCATCTGTCATTTACAGATATTATGATAATCTACATAGGAAAAAAATCCAACAGAATCAAGAGGTAAAGTTAGAATGAATATGAAATTTCCAGGCATTTCATCAGATACAAAATCAACTTTTAAAAATAAATAACAGCAAAATAAAAGAAAATAAATAACAATTCTCTACACTATAACCATCTAGGAAACATAATCACAAATATAATTCACAACAACAAAATTCATAAAATGTATTGGAGTAAACATATCAAAGAATGTATAAGACATCTATGAAGAAAAAGTAAAAGCTCTATGAAACTGTATAAAAAATATCTGGATAAGTAAGACTTCTATATCCTTGGATGGGATGGTTTCCTAGTATAAAGATTTAAATTATTTTATTAATCTATAAATTCAATGTTATTCTAATAAAATCCATCTAATATTTTTTAATAAAAAATTTTTTAAATTAGAGAAGTAGGTTTACAGAAAAATCATGTAAAAAATACAGCATTCCCATATACACCCCATATTGTTGACACTTTGCATTAGTGTGGTACCTTTGTTACAGTTGATAAAAAAATATTAAAATTTTACTATTAACTATAGTCAATAGGTTACCTTAGGTGTATTTTTCTCCATATACCACCCTTTTATTAACACCTTATATTAGTGTCATACATCTGTTATAACTCATGAAAGAACATTCTTATACTATTAACTATAGTCCATCATCTACAATAGGGTGTACTGTTACAGTCCTGTGTTTTATCTTTTAGTTTTAATTCTAGTAACATATATGACCTAAAATTTCCCCTTTAACCACATTCACATACATTATTCAGTGCTGTTAGTTACACTCACAATAATGTGCTACCATCACCACCATTCATTTCCAACCTTTACAATCAACCTAAATAGAAATTCTGTACAAATTAATCATCAACTCCCCATTCTCTACCCCCAATCCATCCTCTGGTTACCTATATTCTGGATTCTAACTCTATGAGTTTGCTTATTCTAATTAGTTCATATGAGATCATACAATATTTGTCATTTTGTGTTTCACTCAGCATAATGTCCTCAAAGTTCATCCATGTTGTCATATGCATCAGGATTTCATTCTTTTGTACAGCTAAATAATATTCCATTGTATGTATATACCACATTTTATTTATCCAATCATTGGTTGATGGACACTTGGGTTGTTTCCATCTTTTGGCAATTGTGAATAAGGCCACAATGAACATCAGTGTGCAAATATCTGTTTGAATCTCTGTGTTCAATTCTTCTGGGTATTCTGTAAATTATTTTGGGTAGATTGACATCTTAACAATACTTAGTCTTTCAACCTGTGAACGGAATGTCCTTCCATTAAGTTAGGTCTTCTTTGATTTCTTTTAGCAATTTTTTTGTAGTTTTCTGTATATAAGTCCTCTATATCTTTGGTTAAATTTATTCCTAGATATTTTATTATTTTAGTTGCTATTGTAAATGGAATGGTTTTCTTGTTTTCCTCCTCAGATTGGTCCTTATTGTGTATAGAAATACTGCTGATTTTTCATGTTGAACTTGTACCCTGCCACTTGGCTGAATTTATTAGATCTGGTAGCTTTGTTGTAGATTTTTCAGGACTTTCTATATATAGGATCATGTCATCTGTAAATAGTGAAAGTTTTACTTCTTCCTTTCCAGTTTGAATGCCTTTTATTTCTTTTTCTTGCCTAATTGCTCTGGCTAGAACTCTCAGTACAATGTTGAATAACAGTGGTGACAGCGGGCATCCTTGTCTTGTTCCAGATCTTAGAGGGAAAGCTTTCAGACTTTCACCCCTGACTAGGATGTTAACTGTGGGTTCTTCATATATACCCTTTATCATGTTGAGGAAATTTCCTTCTATTCCTATTTTTCTAAGTGTTTTTATCTAAAAGTATGCTGGGTTTTGTCAAGATGCCTTTTCTGCATCAATCAAAATGATCATGTGGTTTTTCCTTTTGTTTTGTTAAAATGACATATTACATTAATTGATTTCCTTTTGTTGAGCCACCCTTGCTTACCTGGTGTATCATTCTTTTAATGTGCTTTTAGATTCGATTTGCAAATATTTTGTGAAGGATTTTTGCATCTATGTGCATAAGAGAAATTGGTCTGTAAATTTTTTTTCTTGTAATATCTTTATATGGCTTTGATAAGGGTGATGTTAGCATCACAGAATGAGTTAAGTAGTGTTCCTTCATCTTCAATTTTTTGGAAGAGTTTGAGCAGGGTTGTTTTTAATTCTTCTTGGAATGATTGGTAAAATTCACCTGTGAAGGGATCTGATCCTGGCCTCTTCTTTGTTGGGAGGCATGACGAGGTAACTGAGGCATGAAGAGGCCAAGTAACTTGCCAAACTCACACAATTAGTAAAGGTTAGAACTGGGTATGAATCTTGGTAGTGTGACTGTATATGCCAACACTTACCATGATGTTACACTGCCTCTCTTTTATGTGTTAAGCACCTTCTGTCAGATATATAGAGTCATTTTCTTATATGCTTTCTATAGCTGATACATTTTTCATATAACAACATATCATATACTTTTACCCAATAATTAAGCTTATCTCAGAACCTTCCATTCTATTCTTCAGTATTTAATCCAAAATTGTATTTTTCCTTTTTAATGATTACTGTAAGATATTACTTTTTAATGATTACTGTAAGATATTAAAAATTAAAAGGCACTATGTCATAACTGTCTTTGGATGTATGTTTGCTTGTGACTTCTTCAATAAAGTAACTACATGTTGATATAAAAAATTAATGTATGCTATAGTATGCTATTAATTTTTAAAACTTAACTATTGCTCTGAACAAGGCAACAAATTATTTTCTTGCATGAACTTTAATATTATTGAAAGTTTTATTAGGAGTTTCTGGATAAAATTATGGGAGTGGGAAAATTTACTGAGCAATTATTGATTTGTCTAGGTCAGGTTCTTAGAGCAGATTAAATATAGCTTTCATTGTGATACGTTTACTGGACATGTATTTTTAACTTAACTATTTTTTTTTTTTTTTGGTAAATCCAGAATGAGAGAAAAGAAAAGAGAAGCTCATGTGGATAAGCTTCATAATGTGGCATAGATTAAGAAAAAGAGCAAAATCAAATTTTATAAATCTGTAAAAGGATGAATTTGGGAAAATTATTTTTAATAAGTGAGAGTGTTTGAAGTTAAACGACTTGTGCCAGATTGTCTGATGGAAACTCCGTACCATTTCCCCCCTTCTCTGCTTTCCCCTGAATTACAGGGCAGGATTTTTGGTAATAATATTTTCCTGAATCTGTGCCAGAAGGGTTCTAGATTAGATTACACCCATGACAGGCTCTTGTGCAGGATTTGGAAGGCAGAAGAGCAGCAGAAGCCATTATTACTCTTCCATACAGGTTCATGGGCTTCAGCAGATGGGCTTATGTGAGGTCCTGCCAGAAGCTTCCCAGCATCCTCTGTGGACCACCCACTTGGAGGCTCCAGGCAGCTGAACTCACTGAAGGTGTTGGCCTGTGATGCCTGCACTTCCTGATTTCCTGAAAACCAACATTGGCTTTCCCTGATCTCTGTTGCCCTAGCCCTCTAACTGGTTTTGTAAGCCTTGAACTCACTTTATTAATTTTATTTCTTAGTCAACCACCGAGACTAGCTTCTTCTTCTTTTTTTTTTTTTACCTACCTGAATTCTAATTGCTACACACAAGTTTTCTCCAGAAGAATGTTTCATTTGATATGTATTTTATAATTTATTGTTTTCCACAAGATATTAAAAAAAAATTTCTTTTAGAGAATGAGTGGAGCTATTTTGTGACAATTATTTCTTTAAGCATATTTCATTTGGTTTGTTAAAATAGTAAATAAAACCAGTTATCTAATAATTACTTTTTAGTATTTGGCATTTATAACTTGTTTAGAAGTCTGTTAACCCCTGAAATAAAATTGCGGGAGACTTTCTTGGCAGGTAAGCACAGGTACATCTTCAACACAAAGAACTGGAAAAATCTTTCAAATACTCTTCAGAATTATCTGGATACAAATAATCTCTTCTTCCTAAGAAGATATCTGTACCATTTCCTGATTCTTCTGGTCATCCTCACTTTCTACCATGATCTGTTATCAAACTAAGAAAAAAACAACAATGACTCATCTTTGTACAGAACTTTGTTGTTTTTTTTTTTTTTACAAAGCACATTGCATCTCTATATCCCCACATATTAAAGGTTTCCTCCTATGTGTTTCCACAATTTCCTATGCTTTCCCTTATCATAGCACATGGTAGATTGAATTATGTGCTTGAATTTAGACATGGATCTTCAGCTTAATGGGTGTGAACCTGTTATAAACAGGAACTCTTGAAGATGTTAAAAATAAGAAGTGGCCCAACTAAATGAGGTTGGGTCTTAATCTGGATTATTGGAGTCCTTTAGAAACAGAAGAAATTCAGACATGGAGAGAGAAAGACACAGGGAGGAGTCAGAAGCCAACAGTCAGAGGGACTCAGCAGAGAAATGAAAGGATATCGCCATATATCCATGGGATAGCCAAGGAACCCAAAGATTGCTGGCTATTCCAGAACACTATCAATTCCGGGAGGAAGCAAGCTTTCTCATCTCTAAACTGTGAGCCACTAAATTCCTGTTGGTAAGCCAAAACCAGTTTGTAGTATTTGTCATAGCAGCTTGGGAAAACTAAGATGTAGCACTTTTCCTAATGTATTGCATTTACATTTTTGTGTCTCTTCGTCGACCTCTAGATTTTAAACTTCTTGAGAGCTGGAATCATGCCTCGATCATCCTTGTTTTCCTGATGATTAGTCCAGGACCAAGCTCTTGGTAAATGGTCAGAAAAGATATATTCAATGGCTGGATGTACATTACTGAGATTGAGTAGATCTGAGTCATTTTGGACTCTAAAATTCATGTCCTTTTTATAATGTCACTTTACTTCTCATTTAGAATATATTATGAAATATATTGGTGAAATAATTGGGGAAAAACCACAACGGATTTCAAGGAAACTATTTGGCATTGTATTAACCACAGAAGGGAGGGGAGCTCTGATTTTATTTTTCTTTTTCAGCTTGCATTAACTACCACCTATCTTTTCAGCCACATCTCCCTTGACTCACCAACATAAATATTCCATTCCATATAATAACTGTTACTAATAGGGAGATGGTCAACAAGAATAATTTATGTTCTGTGCCTGGAAGCCTTGACAATGCTTCTTTTAAATGGCAGGTCTGTCTGGGAAATGCAGGGAAGCAGAGAAGAGGCAATGGCAGATGGGATGATTTATTATGAGCCAAAGTTTTAGGTAATTTTTGTGTTGAATAAGAAGAGCTATTCATTCTGGAAACACTTGTACAAAGAGCCACACTGGAGTAGAGGAGACAAACATATATAAGATGTGGTTTCCATCCTCAAAGAGCTCACTACCTTGTGGGAGAGTCAGGTATTCAACAAGTACAATAAGGTGTGATAAGTGCTGAATAGCAGACAAAGTAAGTTCTGCAACTCGATATTAAAGAACAATCTTCATACTAGGACTGTGCTGGAAGAAGTTTCCCCTTGATGCCAAGCAAACAGGCATAGAATCAAGGTGTAGGAGAGATTGACGTTCCTTTTCCCAATCAACTGTCTATGAGTATACAGTTTGCTCCATAGGCTGTTGCCCTCATAATTGGTTTAGAACAGTTCCAAGCCTAGGAAAATCTATTGATCCATCTGCCCAACTACTTTTTAGAGTAAAGATAAATTAGTGTAAATATTTCTGTCCTTCCTGTTTCAGATAAGAATAGATACATATGGAAAATATGTATCTTCATTTAGATGTTTAGTTTGCAAAGGTAGTGCCTAAGAACAGGCCCTGAAGTGAGGAGGAAATGTGCTTCAAGTGAATTAG
The DNA here is from genome assembly GCA_029593785.1 of Cabassous unicinctus. NCBI lineage: Eukaryota > Metazoa > Chordata > Mammalia > Cingulata > Chlamyphoridae > Cabassous > Cabassous unicinctus. The sequence goes on along the minus strand of JAQZBX010053264.1, from coordinate 12,175 downwards.
ACTTGGATTCCGGAATGGGTTTCCTATATGAATGCAATGCAATTTTGTATTTTTACTTTGCATTAAATTAAATTCATGCAGGTGCCTAGACTAACATTACGTATTTTGACTTGTATAGCCATAGTAAGGAAATTTTTAAAGAATTAGCTGTCATCTTAATTATACCAGTCAAAAATTTTGCCTGATTTAATTCACTAATTTTTTTCCCAAAGCAAAGTGACTTTTTTGGGGTAGATTTTCTTATCAGACAAATCACACATTCATCAAAAATTGCTTTGATTGCCTACCAGAGTGTGGGGGGAACCCCACCCTACATTAAAAATAGGACCTATCTACTTTAATTATAAAATGAGAATGATTACTACTACTTACTGATTACTTAAATATTCATGAGAAAAACTCTCCAAATTTAGATGGCTGTGTATTTAAAGATAAGGATATGTTCATGTTTTTTTTTTTTTTGTAAGGAAATACAGTTAATTTTTATACCCATGATTTTGTGGAAGATGCTATTCTTGCTTTCTGTACGTTTGAAAGTGAGTAGTGGAGAGAGAGTTTCTCTCCTGAGTCAAATGGAGTAGGTAAGGATGATTTTGCCTTGGATATACAAACATAATTTATTCTTTTCTTCCTTTTGATTGCACGTAACACTTAAAATATTGAATATCTGAATTCTGAAAATTGACATGTCTATTGGGGTTTAAAAAATCTCCACATAGAGGAGAATAGAACATTGCCAGGTGCCCAGAGGATTTAAGGACTGCCTGGAAAATATTGGAAGAGGTGGCAGAGAGGCCCTGCACCCTACACAGCTTAGATGGATTTTTGTCTAGATGCCTGAATGTTGTTTAGATGCCTGGAATGGACTCCAGAGATAATAAAATCTAAGCCAAAATTTTACCCATAATGAAACGAAGGCTTATAGAGGTGAAGTGGTGAAGTGATAAAAAAATCAGAGTTAGTACCAGAAATGAGACAAAATCCAGGTTTCCAGAGTCCCAGTTTAATACCATGTTTGATACTTTGTACTCTTTGGACTTTCTTGAACTTCAAGGATAAGAGTTGCAATCCTCCACATCAAGTTTTTTTTGCTCCTAGCAACATTATGAATTAGGAGATGTATCTCTGCTCACATGACCATTGGCCTTTTCCCCAATCCACTTTCATACTTTTGTTCCTTGTGCTCTGGATTTTTTCTATTTCTCTTTAGAAAAACCTGCTACCCCACTAAAAGCTTGCCTTAGGAATTGCACCTAGTTCATCTACTAATATGATGGGATGGCATGAGATGGGAAGGCTGGCATGAGATGGGGGGTAACATGAATCTTCCCTTCCCTGGCATGTGAGGTTCTGTCTTGTTTCGGTCAATATATATTTATATATTGTGTGTATATTAATATTACTTTTCCTACTAGATTTTGTGTATCCAGAGGGTCATGGACATGCCATTTTCTCCTTTTTCTGTTTATCTGGCAAGAAAGGATACACCCAATGACCATAGTGTTGATATATTTTTATTTCAATCAAGGCAGCAGGAAGGAGACATAACATGGCTAACAAGGTTGGTATGGTTCTGTGAACTAACCAAGTCACAAAGCTAAGGACACATTTCTATTAATTTGCTTTCCTGCTTATAAAATCTGCTAATGTGCCCTATGCCATTTTAGAAATTTTAGTATGTATTGCCCAAAGTTTGGTCAAGAAACCAAAAACACTAGAATATCTCAAGTGAGAAATCATTCAATACAGGGATTTAGGTGCTTATGAAACCATTGGCAGGGTTGGAGGAATGAAAGTCAGAGGATACCACTGCTTATTCTCAAGTGCTCTGGTCTCCAGAAAGCCTCTGGAACCATAGGAAACCACTGATTATGTTCATAGCTGCCTTCAGCACTGAGTCAGGTGATTCCCAAGAAAACACCCACAGGCTGCTGCAAAATATCCTATCTGCTGAAGATCATGGGTCTATGGCTTTGCCTCTCTCCAATGGAGAAGCAATAACATGGCTTCTGTTTCTCTCCTGCCTCGCAAATCTCATACAAATGCCTTCTGGCTGGCACTTTTTAACCTGGAGCCCTGCTGGTAGGGCTTTTGGAAAGCTTCCAGGCATCTAGCTTCTACAGCACAAGGGAGAGCATGAGGGAATGGGGTTAGAAATGGCACCAAGTTTTTAAAGACACTCCAGTATATAACAAGTTCCACAGCTTTTAATTTCATTGCTTTCACCAATTCTTTTTGATTCTAGTAATTAAAAAAATATTCATTTTTTTCATATATATGGTGATTTGAGTATGTAATTCACATGTACATTATACAGTTCTTATTTGACCAAGAGTGGTTTGAGGAATTATTCATCAGAATATCCCATAGGATGTTTTGGATATCCTGAACATGGTATTTGGATCATTGAAAAAAATTCTTCAAATAAAAAAAGTCATGAGGCTATACTCTGACAAAAACCACCCCAAGGAGATATTATGGCTTTAGAGATTTTTATTTCTGAAAGGAAAATATGAGGAATGCAAATCGTTCTTTAAGCTATTCCATTTGTCTTTGGGAGATACTATACCTCTGTGATCAGAGATTTGAAATAACTTATTAGTATAACTTACAGGTGCATGATTTTTCTTCGATTGTACCAAAAATAGTTATCTAAATGTAACACATACCACAAAAACCTTTATGGTAACACATAAAGAACTTCTGATACTTGAGAGAAAATTAAAAAAAAAAAACAAAAACTCCTTTTGTGGAAATAAAACTGTATTCCTATCAACAATCGTTACATTCTTTTGCAATATTTAACAATTTGCACATCTTAATGCTGTCAACATATGGAAATTAAATGTATTTATTTCCTAATGGATTTAGGAAGAAATTCACAGAAAAGATGATAAAGACTACCTTTATGAATAATAGCTACCTATAAACAGAGAGGGACATAAAAAAAACAAAATCCTCGCATTGTTTTTTGTTTTTTGAGGAAAAATTGTGCCTTTGCAGGTGTGATGTGTATTGTTCACAGCCTATCTCCCTTGCTGGTCTGTAATCGTTAGGAACAGGAGAGGGAGAAGGCATCTGTAAACACTGCATCAGTGGCCTAGGCAGGGGTCAAGTAGTGAAGATGTTTGGGGAGGAAAGCAATAGACAAATGGAAGCCTCTGGAGAGGGTGGGAGGGGTGAGAAAAGGGGGAACAGGGAGTATTAACCTGAGGAAATTGCCTTGTATTTCCTTTCATGCATTTTGTGAGAGGTAAGTAAAGACTGAAATTCTTCTTTATAATCATTAATATTAATATTAATATTTGCCTGTTTGGGCCATACTTATTCAAATGTAACACGGCTCCTGAATTGAACCACACAGGTGATGGCTTCAAGCAGGTTTCATGAACACATGAGGTGTAAATTAGGAGACCAAAGCTGGGTGGAAGTGAGCGGGGGGAAGCGGGAGAATTTCTACTCTCCTGGGCAACTGCAATGCTTCCTGACATGGAGTTGTGTTTTGGGGACCATGTGTTTATGGAGTGGGCAAGTCTCCTTTGTGGCATGAAACCACGGAGGTTGCTCACCTCATGTTTATGTGGTCGGATAGTCCTACAATGAGAAGACTGACTTCTGTGGCTATCAAGCCAATCGGTCAACTTTTTGGTCAGCCATCCTCTTCACTTTGTGTATCTGACCTTGCGTGTGAGTAAGCCATGAGTGTGGTACTCCGGGTGGGGGCTCTCATTATCTTGGCCTTAAGGGCTGTCTGTCTTCTTGGATAGCCTCAGGATTCAGTCATTCACTTAATATTTACTTAGCATTTATTATATATCGAGAAGCACGCTCATCTCTGAGACTACAAGAGTGAAAAAAGAAAGGAGGGCTAAGGTTCCAGCCATCATGGTGCTTTAATTCTAGAGGGAGAGAAAGACATTTAACAAGTAAAAACATTAAACAAGATAATCACAGAGTCTGATATGTGCAGCATAGGCAACAATCAAAGTAATTAGATACAATGGGAGAGGCCACCATGGGTCCAGGAGTACTTTTTCCCAGAAAGACGTTCCTCAATAATGAGAAAGACTCAGCTGTGAGAAAAGCTGGTTGAGAATGTTTTAGACGGAGGGAACAGCCTATACAAAATTCCGGAGGCCAGAGAATGAGGACCAGAATTTGCCAGTTTGGTTCCGTGTTGCAAACATCTATTTTGCGGACTCTCTGCCTTCTTTCTTTTCCATTTCATAACTTTGAGCAAATTTATTTAACCTTTCTAATCCTCAATGTTTATTTCTTAGATATTGGATGAGAATATATAATTTTAAAGATTTTTGTGTCAATTAAATGAGACAACAAAACACCAAGCACAATATTTAGCACACAATGTGTTCAGTAAATGATCACTATTACTATAAGAAAAATAAAAATATAGACTAAAATTGATAAACCCTCCAGAATTCTGTTTTTATCCCTATGGTTTTATCCAGCTTTTAGAGTGGCTGAAGTTGCAATGGAATTGATGTTAGAGCTGTGTAACTGGAAAACATTTAGACAGAAACATTACAGTTATTCCTCTCCTTACTCAACTGTTACAATAATCATTGACGAAGTTTTAGAAATCACTGTATGAGAAGGAGACATTTTTAACCCAATACCTGCCCCCCCCCGGTATCTTAATCCATACATTATAAAAGAACAAAGTCGTTCTCTACCAATGGATTGCGAAATTGGGTTCAAGCTTTATAACCACAGGCATAGAAAATGTAACAATGCCCTATTAATCAATTAATTGCCAATATTTTTAGTCTGATTGTCTAGTCTCCAGTGAGTTAACTTTAGGACAGATTTTGTACTTGGCATGCTGCCTGGCATATTTCCATGTACTTCAAAGACAACTCCCCAATCAAATTAGTTTCATTGGAGTGTGTAGTTAGATAAGCTAGGGCTTTTCAACTTTGAAGCGCGGATTTCTTATAATTTATTTAGCTCATAAGGCACACTTGCGGAGTTCTCATTTTTTTAAATTTAAGAATTGCTCTATAAGAAAAGCAAAATGTACCAAGTTTATTTTATAAATACATACGCATGCAACCCCTGCCTCACCCATCTATCGTTCTCTTCTGCAAGATAACCCGTGATTCTCCTAAAGGTAACAATACTAAGTGGTCCTATAGAGAGGAAATAGGTTTTAAATCAGAAATTTCCTGAAAAGAGGCAAGACTTTCCAAATTACTGTTGGAAGCAGTAGTTGTAAAGAGCATTGACTTCTCTATCAGACCAAGTTTTCTTTTGCAAAAGGCAAAGAACCCAGTTTCACCATCTATAAACTTGATCATAATAGTGTACTAACTTGTGAAGTTACCCTGAGGATTAAATGCATGTGAAGTGCTGGCACATAACAAATTAAAACCACCACGACAGGTTCAGAGAAAGACCCTGGTTAAGGAAAATGTTTTATATTTTATTACCTCTAATGGTACATTTTTTCCCTGTGGTTTGAGCAAGTGTCCCCACATTTTCATGTGGCACTGGGAAGCGCCAGCCCTGTTCGTATCTGTCCTTTCCCTTCCACTGCCCTTGCCAGCATTCCTCTTACCCAGGCCTTTGCAGTTGACTTTCCACTTAACCTCCCTGCCTCCATATTCTACTCTTCTCTCCACAGTGTACATCGTTTGTCGTTGGCCCTTAATGCAAGTGGGTGAGTATTATCATAACTACTAAAAGGACTTGCAATAATAAGATAAAATGAGTAACATTAATAATAAGAGTTGCCATGAATATCTATGACTTGTGTGAATGATTGCTGTAGTGAAAATGTGCTAAATAGGGTTTTGCTAATATGCTAACGAGGGGTTTAGAATGAATACCTTTCTGTGCAGGTCTATATGTATGTACAAAAATGTGTAGGTCGAGATTACTCTGAATAAAAACCTTACTGTTAAGAAGATGTCCCCTCCATGTGCTTTGGATGTTCCATGGGTGCTAGGTATTTTAAGGCAAGTCTGGTTGAAATATGGGATTTGAGATGTAATTGACTTGTCTAGTCTCAATAGCTTGCTATTGATGCATGGGAAAATGTAACAACATAGAGATTCAAATTTAAGGATGGGACTTAAAGTTATATTAGTTTTATTAATTGTTTTTATAAGATTTAAAAAAGTAGAGAAAAATCATTCCAATCTCTATTTACTCATCTCAGATTAAGTAGATACTGACATTTTTTATAGTTGTTAGTTATCTTTTCCTTTTTAAACTAATAACAATTTAAATTGTCCCTAAATTATACCCTGCCCTTCCCTACCTTCTTTCCCAGAGGTAACTGAGACACTAACGTTGCAGTGGGGACCCCTCCAGATCCACTCTCTACCCTTCACCAACCTACTCTCTGCCTCAGGGCTACACCAAGAGCACTTCAGGAACCTCCAACTTCCAGTTGGATTTGGTCAATGAGAAGTTTCAGCAGCAGATAAGAGCAGGGGTTCTAAACAAGGGGACCATGAGCTTGAATTTAAATAAAAAAAAATTATCCTTGTGGGGATGTGTTGGTGTGGGTGTGATATATTTATTAAATAATACACAGTATAGTGTGGACTTAGTAAGGGGTCCGTGGTTTTCACCTGACTGGAAAGGGGTCCATGGAACGAAAAAAGTTAAGAATCCTGGATTAGACAGAGCAGGGAGTAGGGACAGGGCATTTATTCCCCTGGTTCCTTCCTTCTAATCCCTGTAGCTGGCCTGATCTGAAGGTCCCTGCTCCTTCCTAGGGGGCTGACTTTAAAGGACCTTCTGTCATTCTGGGTTCAGATAATTGTCCCCTCCTCTTAGCTTTGGGTCTAGGGGTGGTGATAGCAAGGGTCCTCCTAGTCCCAAATTATTGCATTATCCCTTGTGGTTCTCATGCAATCAAGCCTTTGTAAATAATCTTTTTACAATAATAATTAACATCCCGCAAATTATCCTAATTTGAATGTGCCTTTTGTTGTTGTTGTTGCTGGGATGGTAACTGCTATGGGTGCATCACTCTTTTACATGTTATTGTACTTTTGCCACATATATGTATTCATAAAACATTTGTTATTGTTAAAATGCTGTAATTGGTATTTTGCTTTGCATATCCCTTTGAAATTTGCTTTTGTTTTACTCAGCATTATGCTTTGGAGTTTCATCTAGTTTATATCTCAAACTATATATAGTTTGTATATGTATATATATTGAGATATATATGTATGTATGTATGTGTATATATATATATATATATATATATACACATACATACATATAATTTGTATACACACACACATGCAGTGCATACACACACCCAGAGGAGTTAATTTTTGCTGCTGGAGAGTATTAGAAATATGTAAAATTAATATTGATTTTTAAAACCCAAACCTTTTGTTCTGGCTTTTCTCCTATTGCATTCAGTGTTTCAACTAATATCCTAACAAAATTCTTGGGATACATGTGTGAGACATTTGTGCATACTTAGAAGTGAGACTGCTTAATTATGTATCTGAGCATCTTCACTTCTCAGATACTGCTGTATTGTTCTCCAATATACAAATGTGTCTTAGATTGCCAGGGCTGCTATAACAAACACCATAGACTGGTTGGCTTAAACAATAAGAATTTATTTGTCTCATAGTTTTAGAGTATAGGAAGTCCAAAATCAAAGTGTCGGCAAGCCACACTTTATCTGAAGTCTGTAGTGTTCTGGTGGTGGCTGCCAGCAATCCATAACTCAGCCTCTGCCTCTGTCACATGGCTGTCTCTCGCCTCACCTGTCTCTTCCAAATTGTGTCTGAATGTCCTCTGTATGTAAGGATTCCAGCCATATTGGATTAAGGCCCACCCTGATTCAGTTTGGCCTCATCTTGACTATTAGGATCTTTGAAGATCCAATTTACAAATGAGTTCATTCACAGGGCCAGGAGAAAGGAATTGAACGCTTCTTTGTTGGGGACATGTTTCAACCCATAATACTGCCCAACAGCAAAGTAGTTGAATTTTCACATTTCCTCAAGCCTGGAATGATCAGATTTAATAATTTTTGCTAATTGAAGTAGTTTAAAATGATAAACTGTTAAAGTTTTAAATGTACATTTCTTTGATTACTAATTAGGCTAAACTTCTATTAATGTGCTTACCTGGCCATTTGAGTTTCATCCTCTCTATATTGCCTGCTGGCATAACTTCTTTAGAACTGGAGCAAAGAGGTTTTTTATTGATTTGAGATGGGATGGTGGGACTTTGGGGAGAAATACTAGATAGAAAAGGATCACATCGTCCCAGAAACCAAGGGAGCTGAGAAGGTAGATCAACTTGGATTGGTTTTGCGGGAAGGTAAACCATTATGCAAGCCAAGTGTTCTGATGCGCTAAAGGAGATGAGATGGCTTAAAGGAAAGGTAATTGACAAGAGCCTGAAATCTGTTCATGTTCTAGACCTTAATCATGTTTAGAATGTTTGTGAGATAGCACACTTTAAGCTTACTCATTGGAAACACAATTCCCTTGAACTAGAAGGAGGTAGTCTGTATTCTCTTTAAAATGTTCCATTTTGCAATATATAGATTTGAAAGAAGAGGATCCCTAGGACATGGGAATGGGGCAGTAGCATGACTTCTAAGAACCTGTATTTTGGAGGAGAAATTCTTACTAATTAGCAAAATTGGAAAGTTACCTGAAGAAGAGCAATGGAAATCTTGAAAAAAGAAAATGTTTTAGGGTTATGTTTTAAGAGCTGTATGTAATCATGAGTTCCTTCCTCTATCCTATGCCATCCATTCCTTCTAGTCATTGTGAGGTTCTGAGCAGATATATGTTTGGGGTACTAAATTTTCCCCCCAACTTCTTTGGCTTGTTTGAAGAGTGGGCTGATTAGTGCAACTTATTGTGAATTCCTTAGGCTCTGGGGTCTCTCTCACAGGGCTTCTGGACAACCAAGAATTACACCTCTTGAGTTACCTTGATCTATTCATTGTACCTGAGGCAGCCTAACAAGAGGTGGATTCTAATCTATGCTTAGATTATAGTTAGGTTTGCAAATATTAGTGGCCTTCCTGTGTCTCTCAGGGAAACTATTAATTTTGCCTGTGTTACTGATGATGAAATTAGGAGATTTGAAGCTATTGTCTAAATGTAAAAGGGTGATCAGTAGAGAAACCTGGACTGAAAAGCAATTCTGCTGATTCTGTTCCCAAGGCTTATTTCAGTGTACCACATTTGCTGAAACTGGTAATTCCTTCTTCATAGCATCCTCTTTGCTTTGTATATTTGTTCTTGGGTGTGAGTAATACATGATACCCTGGTGTGTGCATGTGCGTGTGTGATTCTGCTGTCACCCTCCACCCCGGGTAGAGCCTGAGCATGGTACCAGGAGAGTCAGGGTTGGGCGTGTGAGTCCTGCAGTGTCTTGGGCAGGGCAAAGAGTGGCTGTCCCGATCCCAGGCTGCTTGTTTTGGCAGGTGATTTAACAGGGTGAGTTTCTCTCTCTCTGCTGATCCAGCTACCAAATGTGTCTGGTACAGAGGTTGCAATAATTTGGGTGTACTGTCTGCCATGGGTTGGGTCAGCAGGCCGTGGGAAGAGAAGATTGAGTCTCCTGCTCCCTCCTTCCACTACTGGGATACATCAAGTAGCAGAGTGCCTGCTTCTCCCAGCCCCTGAGGGTCTGCACGCACCCTGTCAGTATCCCTGTGCCTGAGGGAGCATGACAATAAATAGTGAAAAAAATCCACCATCACAGGTCCAGAGAAAGACCGTGGAAGAAAGGAGAAAGTTTTTTATTTTAGGACTTTTAATGGTATTTCCCCCCTTCTTTTTGAACAAGTGGCCCCTCTTTTTCATGTTGCACTGGGACCTGCTGCCCACGCTCATGTCCGTCCTTTTCCTTCCACTCCCATTGCCAGCATCCCTCTTACCCAGGACTTCGCAGTAGCCTTCCACCTGACCTCACCACCTCCATATTCTCCTCTTCTCTCCATAGTGTAGATAATTTGTCATTTGCCATTAATGTAAGTGGGTGATTATTATCATAACTACTGATAGGAATTGCAATACAATAAAATAAGTAACTAATAATGTGAGTTGCCATGAATAACTATGACTAGTATGAATGACTGCTGTAGTGAAAATGAGCTAAATATGGTTATGCTAATATGCTAACGAGGGTTTTAGATTGAATGGCTTTCTGTACAGGTCTGTAAGTGTGTGTAAAAATGTATAATTGGAGATTACTCTGAATGAGTGCTTCAGCAATAAATAAGAAGATGCCTTTTCAGAATGCTTTGTATATTGCTTGGGTGTTAGGGCTCTTAAATGAAGATATAAACTTAGAAGTGAACTTGGAATCAAAGGAGAGGCAGTACAATATAGTTGAAAAGTTTTGGCATTGGGAAGATTTGGGTTTGAATCTCCTGCACCATTAGTAGCACGATGACCTTGGAAGAGTTACTTAATCCCTGAATCTCATTCTTTCCTAAAATCTCATAAATCTCCCTACCTCATAGAGCTATTTAAAAACACTATGTTAGGTAACATGCAAATTTACAAATATGGTGCCTGGGAAAGAGAAGATTTAATAAACTGTGACTATTAACTCAGAAACAATAACAATGTGAAAAATAATTGGTAAAATTTTGATATTTTCCTGGACACTGGGATGCTAAATCACCAATATGGAATCAGAGCTTAAAAACCAATAAGCAAAAGAAATGTTTTTGCAGCATAGGTCATCTATGAATGCAAGAGAGAATGTATGTCACATCTCTGGATTATGAACAAAGACCATGGAGATTGAATTTGATGACAGCATGGTAATGAAACTGGAACTTTCTCTCCTTTCTCTTTCTAAAATACCTACCCACTTCAGTGGACCCACCAATCTGTGGTAACTCATGAATTGAGTGTCTGAATTCATGTGGTAACTCATGAATTGAGTGACCAGGAAGGGGTGTGTATGCATCTATGTACGTGTTAGTGCTTAGTTTCCCAGGGCTGCCGTAACAAATCACAACAAAATTAGTGGCTTAAAAAACAGCAGTTTATTCTTTTTTTTTTTATTGTTGGTAAAAATCAAAATTTTTCACAATACATACCCATATTTGTAAAATGATATATAAATACATGTGTGTATATGTGTATTTGCTTACATAAATGTTATTTTATATATATATATAAAATAAAGGTGCTTAGATTACCTAATTATTACTCAGAAATTACAGGGATTCCCATGTTCCCCACCTCCCACACCTCCCACATCCCACACCAACATCCTTCATCAGTGTGGCACATCACCTGCAATGGATATACACATCCTGGGGCCTTGCCACCAAGCATAGGCCACATTTCACATCATAGACCACCCTCTCTCTCCCACACAGTACTGCATGATATATGCTGATGCAAAATGGCCTACATCTGTCACCGCAACGCCACTCATGACAATCCCCAAGTCCCGAGAAAGCCCCTGTATTTCAACTGCCCCTCCCCTCCCTGCCCCGAAAATGTCCAGTGGCCACCAGCTCCACCTCACTGTTACAATTTCTTCCATTGCTTGAATCACAATATATCTACAACAGAACACCACCAAGTCCACTCTAGCCCATAGCTCCTCCCCCAATTTCATTCCATTGTGATCAGAGAAATTACTTTTTATAATCTCAATCTTTCTGAATTCATTGAGAGTTGTTCTGTGGCCTAGCATGTGGTCTATCTTGGAGTAAGATCCATGTGCACTCGAGAAGAATGTAAATCCTGCTGTATTTGGGTGCAGTGTTCTGTATATGTCTATTAAGTCCAGGTCCTTCAATGTATTGTTGAGAGTCTTTGTTTCTTTATTGATTCTCTGTCTAGATGTTCTGTCTAATGATGATAATGATGTATTAAAGTCCCCTGTTATAATTGTAGAGGCATTTATTTCTCCACTTAGCTTTTCCAGAGTTTGCCTCACATATTTTGAGGCACCCCGATTAGGTGCGTAAATGTTTATGACTGTTCTCTCTTCTTGAGAGATTACCCCTTTTACTAATATATAGTGTCCATCTTTGTCTCTTACAATAGTTTTGCATTTAAAGTCTATTTTGTCTGATATTAGAATAGCTACTCCTGCCCTTTTTTGGCTATTGTTAGCTTGTAAAATTGTTTTCCAGCCATTTACTTTCAGTCTCCTTGAATCCCTGGGTCGAAGGTGG
>JAQZBX010053263.1:0-18939 GCA_029593785.1 Cabassous unicinctus | reverse complement strand
ATATTTGCTCTGCCCTGATGGATCCTCCAGTTTGATATTTTGAAATAAGTACTTTTCATCTCTGTGATCTAGGTTCTGAGATCACTGGATCATCCTAGCTTTTCATATTCACATACTGAGGTTTTTATTTTAATGACTTCTTTGCAATTTGTCACATATTATTCAATGACACAATTCTTGCTTTTTTTCCCAAACTGATAAAAACGTTGGTATTTGTAATGTCTTGTGGTGGGTCTGATCTAATTGAAACCTTCTGAACAAATGCTTAAAAAAAAAAGAGGCCAAACTGTTTAACACACTACGAAGAAAGGAAATTCAGCCAAACTGAAAGAGAAAATGATAAGGGCCTCTTTCCAAGTACAATCTTGGTGCTATGTCTCTGGTATGTCCTATTCTTGACCCTCCAAATGGCAGCCCATTTAATCTTACATTGGAGATACTGATCAAATCCTGTCTAGAGTTCTGAAAACTCATGTTTTTTTTTAAACAACCACCATAATTTGTATATCAGTATATTGAATAAACATGCTTTTTTTTGTAATTCTAAGAAATGTGTGGGACAATTGAAGAGTGACACTGAGTCTCTCCATTGGAAACATTAAAGTCATCAAACACAATTACTAGAGACAGAGCAATAATTGTCCCAAACTCAGTAAGTTGTTCAGACCAGCTCACCTAAGACCTGTGCTAAAATAAACTTTACCCATTAGTAGCTACAGCACAATATGCCTCTATATGATTATGTCTCTCTGGGAAAATCCTACTAACCTATAATAGGCTTAATATTGGCCCCCTAAACTCCTGAATCTAATTCTTATGAATATGGTACCTTAAATGGTAAAATGGATTTGACAGATGTGATGAAATTGTGGATCTTAACCTGGATTATCAAGGTGGGCAGAATATAATAAAAAGGATTCTTAAAGGGGTAGGCAGGAGAATCAAATCACCAGTAAAAATATAATAATGGAGCACGAGTTTGGAGTGATGCAAGGAAGGGACCATGAGACAAGGAATGTAGGAGGTCTCTAGAAACAAAAAGGCAAGGGCAGAGATTATTTCCTGAAGATTCCAGAAGGAATACAGCCCTGTCAACCTCTTGATTTTGGATTTCTGACTTCCAGTAATTGAGATAATAAAATTTCTCCATTTGCAGCAACTAGGTTTGTGTTAAATTTTTACTTCAGTAATTGGAAATTAAGACATCTGGAGAAAGAATAATTTCTTCTGAAACAGATATGCAAACACATCCAGATTAAATGCAGCTATATTTGCTAATAAGGATACACTAATGCACTCATCCACAAGTAAACCCCACTGCACCACCTTCCACACAATTACCAAGTGACTTTTTAGAGGCCATGTACTCATATCCCTGAGAAAGTCTTTAAAGAATTAGAGAGGAGCACTGCTTTATGGTACACAAGTTGTCATTGTCCTAATAATAGCCTGGTCACAGAAAGGATGTAAATAGCCAAAGACCTATTTCTGCTGCAAATGGATTTCCAGCATACACGTTGATATTCTAACAAATTGGTAGGCATATTATTCACACATGGACTATGGTAAAGTAGGTAATTTTGAGTATTCCTTTAAAGATTCCAGATAAGTCATTGTAGTTAATTTCCCTCCAAACCCTTATTAACTATCATTTTTATGGAAATCATTAACTGTCAATTATTATAAATATTGTTATTGAGATTAGCTATTCATGATATCATTTACAAATGACAATACTTTTAGTTCACATTACAATATCCTCAACATTGCAGTGAACTAATACATCTTTCCTTGATTTATTAGAGTCTAAAATTTTTGAAAATTGACATTACTTTCTCGAAATTAATGCTTTCAGTATCTATAATACCCCCAAATATACCAAATATAACACCATTGAGAAAGCTAATATTCAACTGCAAATAACAAAAATGTAATATATTTTAGTTCTACTGAATTATGCCCTAGACACAATCCACTAAACCATTAACATGACTGCAATGACAGTTTTATAGGCAACATGTCCATCGTCTATCTTATTTATACTAAAGATTTGGAAAATTCCAGAATAGGGCTTGGGCTACATTTGCTTTCCATCTTCAATTTTGGAATCTCCTTCCTTATCATTGAAAAAAAATAAATAAAATGAAATTGTCTTAAGTTTGGGAGGGAAATTGAGCAGAGAGAGAATTCTAGGCACCCTGACTATTTAATTCAGAAAATCTCCCTTCTAGAAGTAAGGTTAATATAGCTTAGAATATAATAAATAGTTGAAACCCTACTATAAAAGCTTTATACAGGTCTCTGAAATATCAAGCAGAAACAAAGTAAATTATCTGGCTTCCTGAAAAAGAAAAACTAAAGAAAATTTGTATCCATTATTGTCAGAGAATCATCAAAAACTTCTTGATATGCAAGGATGTAAGATAATGCAACCTTTAGTCAGTGGAAAACAGGCAATAGTAAACAATCATGACATGATACAGATTAGGAATCAAAACAGAAATACAAGAAAGAGTTATAAAAAATACATTCAGAAACATAGATTATGATGTCGTAAAATGTGAACTTTTGGTAAATAACAAAAATTAAAAAGTGGAAACCATCCTTAGAAAGAAACTAAATGTAATTTCTGGCTCAAAATTGTATAATAACTAAAATAAACTATTTAAAGAAAATTTATGATGGCAGAAAAAAGATTCAATGTACTTCAAAATAGATCAATAAATCTCTCTACATGTCCTTTGCATTCGACAACAGAAAGGCATGAAAATAATTCATGCTCAGAACCACCAAAGGAACCAACCCTAGTGATATTTTTATTTCCCATTTGTGGCCTATAGAACTGTAATAGAATAAATTTCTGTTGTTTTAAGCCACCAAATTTGTAGTAATTTGTTATAAGCCCTGTGAAACTAATACATCATCCATGGATAATATTCATGTTTAAGTTGTACTTTATTGTAACTGGTTGGGATAGGGAAAGTAAAAGGACAATGCCATTTCATTTTTATGGGGGTCAGATGATGGTGTTACACAAAGACTTCTAGAGGCCAATGTCTGTGGACACTGTACAATGATATCAAGAAATGGTTACTCCACAAACCAAATGGAACCATAAAATGCTGAACAATGGTGTCTAACCATGATCCAAGTCACTGAGTTTGAGAGGTAAGTAGGAATATCAATTTGTTTGTGGTGTAGAGTGGAGAATTATACTGTGAGGTTAAGTGACATATTCTGTGCTACTACTATTCCATAGCCATGTGATAAAACAAAAACATTTGTAAGTTTATTGGTAGAATTAAAGTGAAAACCATTTATCCAGACATCAGCCAGGACCAGAAAATATTTGTGAGGTTTATTTGAATCCCCTCATTGATGTATTAACTATGCAAACTGATTTTCCAGAATAAAAATAAATTCTACTGTAGATTCACATAAATGCCTATAAAAAGAATGAAGGAAGGAAAGAAATTGAGCTGCTAAGGGAATATCAAAAATATCACAGAGGGAAAGGGTCATGATTAACATTCCTTTTAGAGGTAATTCTCAATCCTCTGTGGATAATAATTAAATCCTGTTCATGATGGATTACTAGTATGCTTATTTTGTATAAAGTATCACAGAAGTTGATGTAAAACAAAGAGTTCAAGCTACCGGTGAAATGGCCTACATACCTCCTTCAAGACATTGTATACGGATTAAATTTGCCCACAGAAAAGCATATTCAAGTTTTAAGTACTGGTCTTATGAATCTGAACTTATTTGTAAATAGGATCTTTGAAGATATTATAAGTTAATATGAGACTAAACAGGATCAGATTGTTCCCTTAATCATATATGACCTATGCCCTTAGAAGGAGAGGAAATTTGAACACAGTAGAATACAGACAAGGAGAGCTGAATGAGGGATGGGGACAGGGAGTCGACCAAGAGAGAGAGGCAAAGATTGAGTTATACCACAAACCAAGGAACGTCCTGGATTGCCAGTACCCACCAGAATCCAGGGGAGAGACCGAGAACTGATTCCTGCCTTTAGAAGAAAGCATGGACTGACTGATACCTTGATTTTAGACTTCTAACCTCCAGAACCAACAGATAATAAATTATCTTGTTAGAACGAGTTAGTCTGTGGTACTTTGTTACCGCATCTTTGGCAAACTTAAGACAGACATGAATCGCGCACAAAGCTTAAAGATACATATATTTTGGGGGCAGCACAGACCACATGATGATGTGGCAAGAAAGGGCTTGGGAGCTCTGTTTTAGATTTCAGAATTCCTTCTGACTCTCCTGTGCTTCTTGATTATTAGTATCCTTGAAATTACTAGTGTAACTTGCTACCATGTAACATTTATGACTCACATGATTATAATTTGATCTTTTTTTTACTCCAAACATCTACAGAATAAAGAAGGAATATTATTTGACAGTATTAATAGTTACAGAAAATATCTTTGATCAATTTCAATATGGTTTAACACTCTTAACAAACAAGGATTAGAAGTGAACTTTATCTAAAAGGGGTATCTCAAACCTCTACAATTAACAGCATGCTTAATGATAGATATTGTACACTTTAGCCTGAGTTCAAGAAAAACAAAATTCTTATTACCACATGCTTATCAATAAGTTATCAATATTAACTGTAGGCCTAGATAATGCAAAAAGCCTTGGGCAAAAATTTTAAAAATAGGTAAAATGTGAAAATAGAGAAGGAAGTGTTAAAATAATTATTTTTCCCTGAAGACACAAATATGTAGAAAGTTTTTAAAATCTAAGAAAGCCCTATTAAAATTAATAAGAGAAATATTTAATATTACTTGATACAAAATCAATTATAACCTTAATAGCAACAAAAAGTGAAAAATGAAATGTAAAAAATCATACCGTTTGATTTATCAGAAAAATATTATTACATAAGAATAATTAAAACAAAAATGTGTGAGACCGCAAAATGATCTTTTTATTGCAGCATATGTAGTAAGAGATATATCAGGTCTTGGAGATTCATTAGGGATTATAATGCACAAGTTCTCTATAGATAAAAGGCTGGAATTCTCTGAAATAAATCTGGAATTAAAAAAAGGAAGTTAAATATGAAAGAAAAAAGACCTCATTATGGAAAATGATAATATATTGCTGTGAAAATCAAAGAAGAAATAGAGTTATACATCATGAGTATAGATCAGAAATTTTTATGTTCTTAAGATGTCAAATCCAAATTGAACTATTGATTCAATAAAGTCCAAATTAAACTCTTAGAATGTATTTTTTTGCAATATGACAATTTCATCCTAAATTTTGTATAAAAATGCAAAATAACTAGAATCACAAGAAAAATATTAAGATAAAGAAAGTAAAAGGACTAATAATCTCAGATTTCAATAATTACTGTAAAACACCAGCAAATGAAACAGCTGATATTGGTACATAGAAAGATAATTTTGCCAATGGAAGGGAATAGAATCCAGCAATAGATTGATAAATACTTAATAACTCCATTTACAACAAAAGTGAGAGTGTATTCTGATGCCAAAGCATCTAGATATTTTTGTGGGGAAAAAATGATCTCTGAGCCTTACTTCATACAATACACAATAATTTGACATGGCTCAAAACTAAATAAAGTTTCCAGAAGAATGTATAGGGAATGCATTTGACGTAAAAATAAAACAAAAAAAAGATTACTTAGGCCAAAAATGAATTAAACATAAAAGAAAAAATGGACACATTTTAATTTAGTGAAATTGAAACCTTATTTAATATAATATTAAACCATATAGTTATACATAGTTAATTTCCTATCCAGAAGATAAAAAGAACTTCAAGAATTCATTAAGAATTAAATAAATAAAAGAAAGAAAACCAAATTAAAAGAAACAAAACATTTGAACAAGCATTTACAAATGGTTCATAGCATCATTACTCATCAAGAGATATGAATTAAAGCTTTGGGATAAAAACCAACCACACACCCAAAAGAATGGCAATATTTTTTTTAAAGACAATCTCAGGATTTCTGAGGAGGTGAGGAAACTTCATCTCTGAATACCTGCTGATAGAAATGTAAATGTATTTCATTGCTTCATTTATGGAGGGGGGCTCTGTACTTGAGAAAATTAAATATATGCTTTTCATATGACCCAAATGTTCCACTCCTAGGTTAATTCCAAGGCAAAAAATTGGCATGTGTATTCACAAAACATCATGGTCAAGAATGTTCTTAATTGTATTATTCAAGTTAGCCACACAGAATAGAAACAAAAAAAAAATTAGCCAGATTAAAATGAGTAAAAACATATGTTCATTTTTAAAAATATTTTTCATTATTATTTAATATCCCAATTTTTAAATTTTATTTTATTTTTAGTTATCTTTAAATTTTTAGGATTTTATTTCTTATATTTAAACCTACCATTCTTATTTCATTTTCCTATTAAATGTATTTGGCTATTTATTGGCTTCATTTTGAAGAAGCTTTAGATCACAGAAGAGTTACAACAGGGGCAGGGGAGGATTATTGGTGTGGGGTGTCAGTGATGGGGGATACATGGAAGGAAGTTCACCTGGACATATGTATAATGTATATAAATGTGTTCAAATGTTCACAGGGCATTGTCACAGTGGGTGGAGATTCACACAATATTGGAGATAATATTGAATTCCCATCCTGGAGAGCTATGTCATGCTCTTTAATGGAGCAGCAACTGTCCCCCAAGTGCAGGGGCAATGACTGGAGAAGGAGGATGATCCACTGATGGGTCCTTGATATTGACAACTATGTTTGTGAGCCTTTGCTCTTGAAATTGAAATTTAGCCTATTGTTATAGGGTGCCTAAGGGTTGCCTCCTTAGAGCCTCCTTGTTGTTCAAATGTGGCCTCTCTTTAAACCTAACTCAGTATATAAATGCTTTACCTTCCCTCCAGTGAAGGAAATGAATCCCAGGGATGAGCCTCCCTGGCATGAAGGGATTGCTACCAAGCAGCAACTAACAATGCAACTGGAAAACAACATCGAATAAAAAGGGGAAAGGTAAAGACAAATGAATATACATGGCTAAGCGACTTCAAAGTGAGTCAGGAGTTCATCCCAGAAGTAACGCTTATGCACATCTCAGCAGTATCTCATACTCTGCCAACACCTACCTTACAGTTCATTGGACTCACCCAGGACAACTAACAAGAAGGTGAGAATTGACAACCGCCATACCAAGGAAACAAAACAGCCTTCAACTGCAACCAAGAGAGTCCCATCCATCGGCTACATAGGATCGAAGCTCCCTGTCAATTAGAGGTGGAGTGGACATTACCATCCCAGAATCCTCAGGATTGGGATATGAACTATAGACTATAGTGGACTCACTGGTATTCTACTATAGACTTGTTGTGATTCTAGCAATGGTAGAAATTACAGCACTGATGTGGAGGCAGTGGCCACTAGCGGCTCTGGGGGCAAGGAAAAGGAAAGACAGGTGTAATCTGGGGGCTTTTTCGGGACTTGGGAATCATTTTGAATGGCATTGTAATGACATATATAGACCATTATATATCTTCCCATAGCCTGCAGAATTGTGTGGGGTAGAGTGCAAACTACAATGTGAACTATGGTCCATACTCAGTAGCAATGCCTCAGGATGTGTTAATAAATTACAATTAATGTGCCACACTAATGAAGGATGTTGTTTATGTGGGAGGCTGTGGGAGGTGTGGGGAGTGGGGCATATGGGAATCCCTAAATCTTTTTGTGTAACATTTGTTTATGTATCTTTAAAAAAATAAAAAATATATATATTTTAAATATATATATATATTCATGCAATGGAATCTAGTCATCAATTAAAAAGTATATCCTATTTATGAATAAAGTGACATGGATGAATCTTAAAGACGTCACATTTAATCAAAGAATCCAGAAACAAAACAAGTGCCTATTGTGGGACACCATATAAATGAAGTGAAAGTAAAGGTTAAATTAATGACTGGTGATAGAAATAAAAATAGTGGTTATTTCTGTGGAGAGAGGCACATATGAAAGAGGAACAGGGAAACCTTTTGAAGTGATGAAAATATTTTATAATTTGATTTCGATAGTCAATATTATGCCAGCACATTCACACATAAAATTCATTGAGACTTACACCTATGTGTGGTAATCTTAGTGAAAACTGTTTTGAAACTGAAAAAATAACATAGTCAATAGCAATAGAGTAACCAGGGATGCTTCAATCAATAATTTTCAAAACTGTTAAACAAATATTTATATAACTTTATTATGTTTTTATTAAAAATATATATCATACCATTTTGACGCAGAAAATACATTCTGGAAATTATTCCAATGAGAGTGAGTCAGAATGCCTTTTTCAGAATATTTTTTGGATTGTGAAAAATACAGGTAAAAATATAATATGTTTTAGTCATCAGTTAAACAATGAGAATACATCAAAGAGCAATTTTTAATACTAGTGGAAAATAAAAGCAGGATTTATAATAATAGTAATTTAACTAAAATCTGATAACATTAATGATGAAATGAATTAATTGCAATAAATGATGATATATAATTACATGCAAAGTGATTTACAATAGTTTTAGAGGTTAAAGAACATTTGATAAATTATTTATCCAATTATATAAATCATATTACTAATGTTGAAAATTTTGTCTCCAAGGACACTGTCTCCAAAGAAGCTTTGTTTGCATGCTATTTTTTTCCCAAATTTCATTACACAGCAGATTCATTAGTGACTTTGTTTTTCATGGTTAACCAAGGACTCTTTTTTGACATAATTGGAATAATCATCATAAAACTGCAGAGGAATCCTGACATTCCATCACCCTCATATATATATATACACACACACACATAGTTTTTTCTCACTTTTGACAGTTTCACTAGTTACAACAAGCAAGTCTGCAACTGTTTGAAGATGGATAGTTCTGAGAGCTCTATGCATTCCAGAGTTGTCCTGAGTGTGGTTTTGGATTCACAAGCACAAGTGACCAGATATCCATATGAAAATCTTCATCTCAACTATGAATTTCAAAGTCAAATTTCAAATTCTATAAATTTAGAAGTCACAAGATTTGATGTTTTGACAGAAAATATGATTGATGGTCAAAATTGTAAGTGATATAATATTTGCCATTTCAATTATATCAACTTGCCTGAGTTTAGTCATAAACTTTGTAAGTCAGGGAAACAAAGTCAATTTTTAAGTAGCTCTAACAGATTTCAAAATATGAGTGATGATCTCTATATTTGGTAAAGAACCATTTATTTCATTTAATCAAATGAAGTTTCTTTAGACATATAAATGTCATTCTCTGGGAAACTTTTATGCATAAGAATAGATTAGCAATTAAGTGAATTAAAATGAGACAGATACACAGAATTATGTTATCTATATAAGCAACCTCACATTAAAAAAGGTCATATAAGAATGTAGTTAAATGAGCATACCTCTCCCTCTCCTAAAACAACAACACTGAAGACTCATAGCCCCATTAAAGATCCTTGTCTTAATTTCAAACACGTATTTTGAAAGTAGACGAAACAGAAGCCAATTAGTCACATTTCCCTGTCAGTAATCCTTTAAATCTTGTTGTGTTTTGCATTCTGATATCTTGGAAAGAAAAAGACAAATGTTTTTAGAACTTTGACTAAAGTCCAAAGTTTGTAAGAATGAGTAAATTTACTCAGTGATGTACATGTCGACTGAGAGATTGAAGGAGGTTTGGAAGAAGGTAGGTAAGCAGCTAAAATATTTCTTCTACATTTCAGTTTGATCTAATATAGTTATTGTTTTATATTAGTATTTTAATATTGTTTAGACAGAGAAGTCTAGGGAGTCAGTTTTAGTAGAAGGAGAGGCAGGTAACCATTGTGTGTGTATATGCAGGCATGCGTAGAATTTCGAACTGATCATGAGAGAAAAAAAATGTGATATAAATAGAAGCAGAAAAAAATATTTATTCTTAGAACTAGAAGAGAAACTTCATATTGTTCTAACCCAGGAGATCGACCATACTCAGACTTTAAGACTTTAGTTACTTTTATTGAGCTAAGCCCGTGGGCATCTGCAGCACATCTCACGCAGGAGAGAACAGCAGCCCCGAGGTTCTAAAATGGTTCCCTTTTATAGGGGGTTGCTGTCGCAGTTTGCAAGCAAGCAGGATGTACAGAAGTGGATTGTGGTGGTTAGCTAGCATTTGCACAACTTCTTTGGTATGCAAGGTTCTGATAACTTGGGACACAGTTGCAAGATTGAGATGTTTTTGCAAGGTTGCTCAAGGGAGGGGAGGTTATGTGCCTCCCAGATAGGACACTCAGGGAACAATAGAAAGTTTTCTTCTCTAAGTTACTTTGGGTAGGCTAATTTGGAGCTAGAGTACAACAATATGACTACAAAGTGTACATGGTGAAACCAAATTATTTGACATATAATAACACTTCAAAAAGGAATAAAGCTTCAATTAAATATAACAAAAAAAGAATTCTTGACAGTCAAATGACGTCTTTACTCCCAATGAAACTATAAAACAATAGCAACCAAAAGAAATCCTTTCCAGAGTACAAAATTAAAAGTAAAATTTTTAAAAATTATAAGATTTTTAATTAAAAAAACCTGAATGTTTAGATTAAATATCAGTAATATGCAATTTAATAAAATGTCTATGAATATTACATGCAGATTAGACAGAAGTTAGGAGACAACAGTGAGAAATGGGATAGAAACAAGATTCATTCTGCTGGGACTGACAAACCACACACACCTGCAGATTCTGATATTTCTCTTTCTCTTTCTCACTATATGCTGAGTATAACCAGGAACCTGACAATCATCTCCCTTATCATATTGTATTATCACATTAAAACAGCCACGTACTATTTCCTACAAAATTTCTCCTTCTTAGAGATCTCATTCATCTCTCCTTGTATTCCCAGGTACTTTAATAACATAGCAACAGGGGACAAGGTCATCACCTATAATGCTTGTGCCAGCCAAGTATTTTTTATTGACCTCTTTGCAATAACAGAATTTTTTCTCCTGGCCAGCATGTCCTATGACTGCTATGTGGCAATCTGCAAACCTCTGCATTATGTGAGAATCTTAAGCAGCACAGTCTGCAGAAGAATTGTCCTTTGCTGCTGGGTGGCTGGTCTGTTTATTGTAATCTCCCCACTTAGCATGGGCTTAAATCTGGATTTTTGTGATTCTAAAACCATAGATCATTTTATCTGTGATGAATTTCCTCTCATGAAGATTGCTTGTTCAAACACATAGTTCATGGAACATACTATTATAATCTGTGCTGTATTGACCTTCATTTTAACACTGAAGTGTGTAGTTTTGTCCTACATTAATATCATCAAGACAATATTAAGATTCCCCTCTGCCCAGCAAAAGAAAAAAGCCTTTTCTACCCATTCTTCCCACATGATTGAGTTTCTATCACCTATGGCAGCTGCATTTTCGTCTATATCACTCCTTCAGCAAAAGACTCAGTGGTGATTAATAAGAGTGTGTCAGTGTTCACGACTTCCACTGCTCCTATGCTGAACCCCTTCAATTACACCCTGAGGAACAAGCAGGTAAAACAATCCTTCAGGGACTCAATCAATAGAATTCCAATATTTTCTAAGAAACAGGGACTGTGAAGTCCAATAAGCATATACAGTAAACTTCCTAAACACTGTAGTCAGGTTATCATTTTAAAAAAACTCCAGCTCATACTGCTCCAGTCAATCTTTCTCTCACAAAACTCTTACTAAAACACATCCAACTATCATAGTTATGTGAACATATCCTGACTTTGCGTCCAAATTTGTAGTAACATAATTTTAAAATAAAACAAAAGCATATCTCCAAATCATACCAGAAATGAAAAAATTATATGTTAATATATTTTATATTTTCCAGCTAAAGAATAAATAATGGTCCCCCTATTCTTCTCAATTCAAACTTTCAAATAATTTATTCATTGAAAACTCAAATATGCATTGAGTACTTTCTTTAGGTCTAGAATTTAATGCAGAGGAAAGAGTGTGGAGAATGAAACCAGCAAAGAAATGCTCCTTTGTACACTAGGAAGGAAAAGAAGTAGTTTTATATTAAAAAGTCAAAAAATCAACTTGCACTTGAATATATGTTTCGTTATGAAAGCATTCTTTTCCATAAAATCCTGGAAAAAACATTTAAAATGCTAAAACTGTAAATTATAGGATTTCCAAAATATGTTGAATTAATAATAACTACAATTTAAATTATTATTGTCTTTTAAAAAATACCTGAAGTTAAAGGAAGATAGTGAAAATGGATAATGAATATTTTGAGGAACTTAAGTATTTTGGTATAGAAAAACACCTGCCAAATGTAGGTACATATTTTGAAATACAAACACAGTGTGTTGCTTAAATAGCAAACAAATGCCAAGAGATGAAGTGAAAGACATTAAGGAAATAAAGGCAGCTAGGTACATGGGATTTTGGAAACTTAGGAAGATAAAGGAATATGAAAATTTATATATAAAGGTATAACATATTTTTGACCAAAATAATTAAATATTGGAAGAGCACAAACTGTTTACCACAGAAATTTCCCTGAAAATAGAAGCTCATGCATTTCACCTAAACCCCCCATCCTACTTCACTCCATGCATTTGTATCTTTTAATGTCTAACCTTTCCATTTGTTGTTTCAATGTAAAATATATATATATATTCCTCATTCTTTAGCTGTCTCATTCATTTTTATTCCTTCACTTCTCACTTTAAAAGTCACTCCTACTGACAATTCTAGCTTGCCCATTTCATTTGTCACACAAAATATGAAACATCTCTCATGTAATAATAGCCTATGTTTTCTCTTTATCTGTCTATATGCTTTATTGATTGTCAATATTGAAATCACATACTTTGTCAACATTCTTCTCTTGAGTACTCATAGTACTTGCCCTTTCCAATATGATTAAAGAATGTTTTGTCAAGTACAAAAACAGCATCAAAAGTCTTTGAATATTCAATTATAACATTTTAAATGGCTTTCGACCTTAAAAAGAGAGAATTAAATGTGTCAAATGATTGAAATCCATAATGAGTTTTTTTTTCAATAATGAGCTTTTATTATAATGTTAATGCATTTCTTGCATTTAAATCTTTGTAAGGTGGGCAGAATGAAATTTATAAATTGATTCCTACACATCTATCACTTCACATGCCTTTGAAAATCATACAAACACCACTGAAAAGATTTTCTTTTCCTTATCTTAATTTCACAAATGAAAATTGTAACCATCTGTGTTCTATATAGGATATATTATAACCTACTGTAATAGACTCCTTTATTAATAATAGCTTAAAATAATCAGCTCTTCTTTGTCTATTAAAAGTCTTAATGGTTATAGTGATTCTTCTATTTGAAAATTCAATGGTTTACAGCTCCTTTTATCTCCTTGATGCTTCCTATCTTCTTGCTGCTATCCTCAACATGGACGAAGATATCACAACTCTGTGAGAATATTCCAATCAGAAAATAGCAGGAAAGCAAAACATGTATATGCCTCTTCTAGTAAGTTCTATTAAAGATTTGCAGATCCTTTCCCCTCCCATTGTATTGACCAGAAAATAGTCAATTGTTCTGCTTCAAGAAAATTTTTTAAATGTATCATTAAATAGTTACCCATTTATTCTAAATTAAAAAATAAAGAACCTGGGTTTATGAGAGATAAAGGGAGAACAGACATTTTGGGACAGCATAAAGTACTGCCAGATCACCATTCTGACAGGTGAATATCAAGCAAGTTCTTTTATATATATATTTTTTACACTGTTCCAATTTCCTGTATTTTCCCTCTATTCTCATAAAAATGAGAAAAATATTTTCCCTCATCCTCATAAAAATAAACTACAACCAAGTGGGATTTATATCAAATATGCAAGGCTGTTTAAACCCTTGAAAATCAATTAATGTAATACATCACATCAACATACTGAAAAAGAAAAATCACATCATAACAATAGATGTAAAAAAAACATTTGGCAAAATGCAATATTGTGTGTGATTTTACAGAAAACCTCAGCAATATAAGAATAAAGATTAATTTTCTCAAATTGAAAAAAAAAATCTATGATAACCCTACAGTCAACATCATTTAATGGTGAGAGTTACTTGCTTTTCCTCTAAGATCAGAAACAAGACAAAAATGCTCCCTCTTGCAACACCTATTCAATAGCATACAGGAAGTCTTAGCTATAGAAATAAGATAAAAAAACAAATAAATGATACACCAATTGGGAAGAAGAAATAAGTTGTCTTTATTTACAAATGATATGAATATCATTGTAAAATATCCTATAGAACCAAAAAAAAAAAAATACTCATGGAACAAATAAGGATTTATAGCAAGGTTAATATGCCAGTCAATTATTTGCCTGTATATTGGGAATGAACAACTGGAATTTCAACTGAAAACACAACACCTTATACATTAGCTCCAAAACAGGAAATGTTTATGTATAAAACGTTTTTTAAAAGTACAATATTTACAAAAAAAAAACTACAGAGTCTAATGAAATAAGCCCAAGGTCTAAATAGAGAAAGAAATATTCCATGTTCATAAATAGAAAGAGTCAATATTATTAAGATGTCGATTCTTCAAAATTTGGTTTGTAAATTTCATGCAATCCACATTAAATCCCAGTGAGTTATTTTGTGAATATAAACAAAACGATTCTAAATATTATTTGGTAAAGCAAAAGACCCAGAATACCCTGCATTATACTGAAGGAAAAGAACAAAGTCAGAGAACTGACTCTAGTAAACTTCAAGTCTTACTATAAAACTTCAACGAGCAATAGAGAGTATTGTTGATGAAAATATAGGCAAATACACCAATGCAGCAGAATAGAGAACCAAGAAATAGTCCTACACAAATATAGTCAACTGATATTTGAAAAAAGATATAAGGCAATGCAATGGAGAAAGTATAAACTTTTCAGCAAATGGTGTTGGAATAACTCGATTCACATCCAGAAAAAAAAAAAAAAAAGAATCTAGACACAGACCTCATACCATCCACCAAAATTAACTCAAATTGGATCTTATACATAAATATAAAGTGGAAACATATAAAAGCCCTAAAAGATAACCTATGAGAATATCCAAATGACCCTGGGTTTCGCAAAGACTTTTTAGATACAGCACAAAAAGCACAATGCATAGCAGAATAAATCGATAAGTGTACTTCATTAAAATTAAAATTTCTGCTCTGTGAAAGACACCATTAGGAGAATTAAAAAAAAGGCACATACTGGGAAAAATATTTACAAAATGCTTATCTGATAAAAGACTCGTATCAAAAAAATATATATTAAAAACTCTTAAAAGTCAAAATAAGAAAACAAGCAACCCAATTTAAAAATGGGTAAAATATCTGAACAGACAGCCCACCAAAGAAGATATATGGATGGAAAATAGCATATTAAAAGATGCACAGTATATTATGTTATTAGAGAATTCTAAATTAAAACACTGAGATACCAGTACACACCTAGAAGAATGGCTAAAATCCAAAACACTGATGATGCCAATGATTGGAGAAGCTGTGGAGTCACAAGAATTCTCATCAATTTCTGATGTGAATGCAAAATGGTACAGACACTTTGTAATAGATTTTAGCAGCTTTTTACAAAACTAAACATAAGCTTACCATATGCTGTAACAATTGCCCTTCTTGGTCTTTGCCTAAATGAGTGGAGAACATATACCCACAGAAAAAACCTGCTCAGAAATGTTTATAGCAGCTTCATTCATTAATGCCAAAAATTGGAAGTAACCAAGATGTCTTTCAATAAGTGAATGAACAAACTGTGTTTCATCCAAAAAATGGAATATTATTCAGTGACTTTAAAAATGATCTATCAAGGGACAAAAAGACATGAAAGAAACCTACATGCATATATCTAAGTGAAAGAAGCCAGTCTAACAATGTTACATACTGGATGATTCTTACTATAAGGCATTCTGAAAAGGGCAAACTATAAAGACAGTAAAAAGATCAGTGTTTGCCAGGGGCTCAAAAGAAGTGGGGAAGGATGAAAAAGTGGTATATAGGAAAAATATGCATATTGCAAATGATAGTCGATGCTTTAAGTGAAGTATGCTCAAGATTTTCTCCAAAGGAAACAATTAGATGAGTCACTACAACATAGAATTAAATTAAACGACAGAAAGATTGTTGCATTGAGGTGCTGAGATCAAGGAGGTTGAGGTGCTTGGAAATTTCAGGGCAGCAATACAGATTAAAAGCAAATAGAGAGGTGAGCTATTCAACAAAAGTGTTCCAAAATCTGCATTGTAGGCTTATTGTGTCCTTGTTAACTACTAAACCATTCATGAGTGGGATAAATCTCCATAACGCTAGACAAGAACAACCATTAAACAAACAAACAAAAAAATTCCAAAGATCAAACAGGGTTCCAAAATATTTTATTTTAAGCCAACTATATTGGAGCATCTTCAATGAAACCTCAAGCTATTTACCAGAGTCTCCAGAAGGATAATGCCTTAAGAGAAGGGCTAAGATATTTTAAATAATATGTTATTCTAGACTCTAAATAATGAATCTTAATAAAAAAAGGTTTAAAGTGGATCAAGCAGGTTAGTGTACCACTTGCAAGAACAAGATATGGTACCCTTTTCAAAACAACAACAACAAAACACAGACAACAATGTAATATCCATAGATACCAACATTCAACAGAAAAATCCTTCAACATGCTAACTAGCAGGAAAATTTGTCTCATAATAAGGAATAAATTCACTCATTTGGGACATATGTAGAAATGACGGCATAAACAAAAACTTTAAAACAGTGATTACAAACATGCTCAATATAATCAAGTATTTAAAAGGAAAACAGACAAAATGAGGACAGAAATGGAAGATATATAAAAGAACTAAATGGAACTTCTAGAAATGAAACAAAATATTTTAATTGAATAGCTCACTAGATGGGACCTACATCAAATTAGGCACTGTAAACTAAAAGAATGGTGAAGCTGAAAACAGCAATAAAATTTACCTACGTCAAGATTTGAGAAAAATTAAATAAATCAAGAGAGCATCTGTAGCATGTATGTAAAAAGCAAGCAATAATATATATATGTACATGAAGGTCCGGAATGATAAAATGGTTGAGAAACAACAAAATTTAAGAGCAAAAGCATTCCTAAGCTTAATAAAAACTTAAATCCCACATATACAAAAATCTCAGTGAACTTCAAGGAAATGAAGACCCAACTAGACTAAAGCACATCATCATAAAATGTCTTAAAAAATTGAAAAACAAAAAGAATCTCAAAAGAAAGTATTAAAGGAAAAATAAACACATCAAGGAAAAAGGCACAAATATAATAATGTAATTAGATTTGTGAAACTGAAACTTAACCTAGTAATACATGTAGTCGAAGATTTACCTTCTGAAAGCTTCTTTGTTGCTCAAATGTGGCCCCTCTCTCTAAGCCAAAAATAGAGCATTTACAACTGCAAGCAAGACACTTCCATATATCTGCTCCAGCATTAAAACTCCAACATCAAAACTCCAACTAACTCCTCCGCTCTGCCATGTCGTTTTATCTCTGAGTCTCTGCCCACCAAGGGGCAGGAAGTCCATGTGCTACAGACATGGCCCAATCAAAGCCCTAATCATAATTTAATCATGCCAAAGAACAGACCATTTTACAAGCATAATCCTATATCTATTTTTGAAATTCATAAATAATACCAAACTGCTACAACCAGGTAGGGTGAAATAGAAGGACATTAGTATTTAATTCTTATCTAATACATGAAGCTGTATAGTATTACTTGCAGATAGACTGTGATAAGTTATAAATATGTATTGTAAACTCTAGAGCACCCACACATGAAGGGAAATAGTAAATGAGAAATAATGGTGATAAAGTAGAATCATAAAAATACTCCAGCAAAAACTGACTGGGAAATAGTTACAAAGAACAAAGGGGACCGAAAACAAATAGCAAGTTGACAGTTGTTATCTAAATACCAGAAAACTTAGATTTCAGTGCAGGAATAATTCCAGGGATAAAGTGGAATATTTTATAAAAAAAAATAAATTGCTCACTAAATCAAAAACTCCTAGTGATCTTAAATGTATATGCAACTGATAACAGAACATTGCAGTACGTGAATGATAAATTGTTATAACTGAAAGAATAAATAAACAAATCCACAATTATAGTGTAGAAATTTCAATATTACTCTCTCAGCAATTTATAGAAAATCTAGACAGGATATCAACAAGTAAAAGACTGGAAATATACAATCAATCAACCTGGCCCATTTGATATTTATATAACCTTTTGTGCAACAACTGGTGCGTGTATATTCTTTAAAAACCTCCACAAACATATATGAAGATAGAAAAAAAAATCAATATCAGAAATATATCTGTAAAACTCTCTAATATTTTGAAATTAATTGACTTACTTGTAATAAATCCATGGATCCAAGAAAAAAACACATGGGAATTGGAAAAAATCTTGAGCTGAATATTTCGTTTTGATTATGAAATTAGTGAAAATGAAAGCCTAACAACAATAAGTAGGATGCAGCAAAAGTAATGTTTAAAGGGCTAATTATTAAATAAAGAGTATCATAAGAGGATACTTTGAAAAATTATATGCCAACAAGAATGATAATTTAGAGGAAATGTACAAGTTTCTAGAAACTCACAAACAGCCTACATTGATGAAAGAAGAAATTGATGAACTCAACAGTCCAATTACAAGTAAAGAAATAGACTCAGTCATCAAAAACCTCCCAACTAAGAAGAGCCCAGGACCAGATGGCTTCACAGCTGAATTCTACCAAACATTCTGGAAAGAGCTAACACCAATTCTGCTTAAGCTCTT
>JAQZBX010053262.1:8592-19042 GCA_029593785.1 Cabassous unicinctus | reverse complement strand
TTGTTCTTCATATTTTTTTTTCATTCTCAGTATTATAGCCAGAGGGTCACATTTATTGCTTTTAAAAGTAGTTCCATTTGGAACACTAAGTATCAAGAAATATTTCCCCTAAACCTTTTATAAACGTAAAAATTACTTCCTGTTAATTATTGTAGGTTCTTGGTGCTGTTGTTTTCTAATGTAACTGCTATGAAACAATAAATTATAACCAAATTTATATTGTAAGAATTATGAAGTCAAGCACAAATTGCCATGTAGGTATAAGTAAAAATATATCTGTGCTAAGAATACTGCTGCAAGTACTGAAAAAGCCCCCGTATTACAACTCTTTTTCCCTCTCCCTGCCCCCAGAGCCTCCAGTGGCCACTGGCTCCACGTCAATGTTGTAACTTCTTCCATTGCTAGAATCACAATTTGTCTATAGTAGAATCCCAGTAAGTCCACTCTAGTCCATATTCTTTCCCCAATTCCAAGGATTCTGGGATGGTGATGTCCACTCCACCTCCAATTGAGAGGGGGCTTATATCCCATGGGGAAGATGGATGGGACTGTCCTGCCTGCAGCTGCAGACTCTCTCGGTTCCCTGGCATGGCTGTTGTCTATCATCATCCATGCTTAATAGCAAAGCCCCGGGATGCGTTTATCAGTTGCAAAAACTGTGTCACACTAATGAAGGATGTTCATGAGGGAGGGTGTGGGAGGTGTGGAGAGTGGGGCATATGGGAATCCCTATATCTTTTGTGTAATATTTATGTAATCTAAATATCTTTTAAAAAATAAAAGAATACTGCTGCATTTTAATAAAACTTATTCAGTCTATCACAAGTACCAACTTCAACAGCCTCTTCTAGGCTACTTGCCTTCCTTAACGGAATAAACTCTTGCCAAAGCCAGCAAGGTCACCATGTCCACAGCTTCCTCTAGCTGACATCACACTGCCTCATACCTCACTGTCCATTTGCTTTACTCTAGTCTTACTGACTTTCTTTCCATTTCTAGTATACTTTAAGCTTGGTCCTACCTTAAGGTTTTCACACTTGTTCTTCCTTCTATCCCCAAAACTGCCCCCCAATTTTACATGACTAGCTTGTTGTTGTCATTTCAATCTCAGCTCAAAGTCTCAAATGCCACCTTTTTGTTGAGGTCTTTATGTCTGACCCATCTAGTTAACAGGCGCACTTGCCTGCAGTCCCTTGCTCTCTACATCTCTTTTCATGTCTTCGTAGCTTCCATCACTGATCACTCTCTGACACGTTCTTGTTCTCCTTACATTTAAGAATTCATTCTGTCTGCACCCACTCTAATGTAATCTCCGTAAGAGCAGGGGGCATGTTTGTAGCGCCCACCACTGTAACTCCAGCACATGAACTGTGCCCAGTTCTGCTAATTGAATGAGTAAACTGTGACTACATTGGAAGAACCCAGGGCAAAATGGAGGTGGCGTCTCATCTGAAGGCAGTCTTTTAATTTACTAATTTACTGACCTTTTTTCACCCTGCCCCATAGCCTGTCACTTGCATGCAGTCAGTTCAAATAAACAGAGAATCCTTGTGTCCAGTTTTTTAAAAGTTATAGTAAATTGTGGATACCTGCACCTAATATTTATTTTTCAGTTAGTTTGACACATTTTTAAAACAAATGTTCCCTGTTGTTATCCCTCTTTGAGAAGGTTCCTCACCATGCACTAACTTCGGGGATTATTGCTCATTTTATTAGTTCACTTACTTTCCATCCCTATTCCTATGCTACCCTGTCTTTTTCTCCCTAGGAGAAGTGAGTGTTTTCCTGTCTGGGTTCCAGGTTTACCACCAGGCTTCAGATGGTGACTTGTCTTACCCAGGAGCCTGACCATTTGACTGTGCCTCTGCCTCAATATGCTCATTTGTTTAGCCCTTAAGCCAGGCCCCTATTTCCCTCTGCTGGACTTGGCATATTCCATTCTCAGAGAGTCACACAGCTCAAATACTTCCCAGTGTTATAAGAGCAGCCACTTTTGTTCTTGAATTGTGAAATCATAGGGAGGTAAGCTTTTCAGGTGTTGCCTACCCCTACATCTTTATTTTTTAAATGTGATGAGAATGAGTTGAAGAGTATAAGTCATACACCTTAAAATATTTAAGATATGTGAAACACCACAGTGTTTTTGTGCATCCATTTTTCACATACATATAAAAAATCAAAGGGCTTGAATTTTAGCAATAATAATGTAATAACCCACTATCGTCATAGTTTCATTTGTTCAAATAACTTTTTCATGTATTGGATTTTTGCATTGATTATAAACAAATGCTCAATATTTCTCCTCCCCATTCAGCCAGTAGTCTCACTCTTCCTGACTTCCTTTTTGTGTAAAAAGGTCTAGATAGGTGATGTGATGAGGCCTGTTTTATTTTCCTTTGGTTGCTCAAGCAAATGCCATGAAATAGGTCAGTTTAAACAATGAGAGTTTATTCGCTCAGTTTTGAGGTTAGGAAAAAGTCTAAATCAAGACGTCGTCAAAGCAATGCTTTCCTTCCTAGAACCAGCATTCTGGGGCTGGCTGCTGGCGATCCTTGGTCCTCAGCTTGTCACATGGCAAGGAAAATGGAGGCGTCTCCTGGTCTCTCCCTTTTCTTCTGGGTTCTGTTGATGTTCAGCTTCTGGCTTTCACTCTCTATGTCTGAATTTCAAACCTCCACAAGGCCTGACTTAGGCTCCATCTCCCTTTTGAGTCTTCTCTCCAGCAAGCTCTCTTTATAAGCAGGAGATTGTTTCTATGATGGGCAGTCCAGCCACGTTATTTCTCTCACTGACCGTGTGTGGGAGGTATTGTGGGAATGGGAGCAGTGAAGCTTGCACCAAGTGTCTTGTGGTTTGCCATTCATGGGGAGGAGATTCAGCTCATCATGTCACAGAAACATTTTGAGATAGATTTGAAGGACATAGAACTTAAAGTGCACCTCCAGGAAAGTAACCATCTCTGATTGATCCTGCTCATCAACCCCTAAGTCTTTAACATTGAGCTCTGCAGTCTGTGGACTAATTCAATAGTCAAGCATGAAATAACCAATTACTGAACATTTACTGAAGATCCAGCACTATTCTGGGTGCTGTCTGGGGTCTGACATTCATTATATGACTTTTAGAAGCATAGAGATCAGTTTGACAAACATAATAAGCATATAGCTAAAACACTTTTTGTGTTGGTTAAACAAGACTTCCTGTAATTTAACCTGAAGAAACAAAATTAATCCATAGAAAAAGCCATGCCACATGGGCCACAGATGTGAATCTTGGTGTTACTTTTGCCACTAATTATATAAACAAGGGCAAGCTAGCATTGATTATCTACTATGTAACTTTACTTGTAAATATTTACAATAGCTGTATGATGGTCAGTATTATTACCTCCTATTTTTCTTCCAGGAAAATATTGCTGTCCATTATTTCAAATTTTCAGCATTTTCAGGTCTGCTTTGGTGACCTAGGACCACTGGCCATTCTTTTCACTCTAAGAGATTCAAGATAGACTAGAAAGCCTGTCTTTATTTTTCAGAATTGGATGACAACTAAAATATATTTGGTAACATTGAGCTTAGTGACTGCTGATAGAGCTGCTTTGGCCTATCCTTTCAAATGTTGTCTGCCTGCAGAGATCTTAATCTGCAAATAATTAAAGCAACAAACTCAAAGGAGAACCCAGAAGCCTTTCAGGCTCAATGTTGCACAGGTTTTCTTGCTGCAAGTGCACACATTGATTATTGACTTCTGTAGCTACTTTGTCTAAAGACACCAAGTGATCAAATGCTAGAAATGCAATTGTTTATCCTTTCCATTGCTCAAAAATACACTCAGTACATATAGTCAGGGAGAAATTCAATCAAAATTAATTCATTAAAATGTATAAACAATAACTGTAAATAAAGTATTTGTCTGCAATTTAATTGGAAAGGGAGGTTCTAAATTCTAGGTAGGGAATTAAGCTGGATTCGCAGACAGACCCTGAACTACACTACTATTTTTATGATTATGCCACATTGTTCTTAAAGTATCTTAAATTTTCAGGGAAGAAGAATAAAACTAAGGATTTAATATCTGAAGGTCCACATTATCTAGGCTGCTAATTATCTTAAAATGCCGAGGATGTGTTAGTCCCTCTTTTTTGTTCCTCAGAATGATCTCTTTTTGAATCAAATATAGGTATGTCCTTTGCTTTCTGTTGCAATCTCACCTTGGTTAAATTTGGTCACTATGCCATTAAAAGCTGTACAGGGTAACTGCATCCTGTGGAGGGCCCATCTTATGAAAACTGTGAGCTCCTTAAGAATATGATATATTTATGCATTTCTTGGAGGAATAATAATTTCTATGGATTTCCTTATTTTTTGTCCAATCACTTAAGTACAGCTAATCTAGAAATTATGGATCATGGGACTTGTGACAGACCTTGCAGATTTTTTTCTCCTCAGAAAAAGTATAAATTATCACTTTGAAACCTAACATATTTAGTATTTTTTCTGATATTGAGAGAAAAGACTCTCTTGATAGACTTGAAAAGGAAAATCATTTTTATCTCAAAATATAAAAGTAAATTAGTACTAGATTTTCAACTTTAATTTTTTTGCATTTTTAAAATGCATTTTGGCACTCACATATGAATACATGAAAAGATGGGCAATAACCTATTCTTTTTCTCTTTTTTTAATTTCTTTTTAAAAATAACTTATTCTTGTTTTCTCTTCTTTTCATAATACTCCTAAATCAAATGTGACTAGACTATCCCTTAAGAAAAACAGAGACCACCATTTATTCAAACCTAATTGTCGTAAGCTAATGTTTAAAGTGTTTTCCAACCCTGTGTCTGTACTTCTGCCTGTGGTTTTTAGCTCTGACCTAAGAGTATACTTCCTTTCCATTCTATGATTTTCAAGAAATGTAAGCAGATTTTTTGAAAAGGCATTTCCAGAATGGAACAGATTTGCCTTCTTTAAGGCCTGTCTCCTGACCCAGTGCTGGTCATTCACTCTTGGAAAGCCTGATCCTTTGTCCATCTTCTTAATTTTCTATTTCCTTGTTCATGACCCAACTCAATCCAATGCAAGCATCACCTTTTGTATAAAACTTGCTTCATCAATTCCATCCTTCTTAGATCCCTTTTTCATTTGTGTATTCTGCACATTTCTTTATTATGAATTTATTTTCTATAATGTGCAAAATAAAAAATTCAGTACCTCATCTTCTTGGCATATAACCCTTTCTATGTTCTTGAGTTGTTTCATCTTTCACAAGTCACTTAACCTATAATAATAGTTTACACACATTGTGCTTACTCCATGTCAAACATTCTTCTTAGTGATTTACATATATTAACTCATTTAATAAGCACAACAATCTCATGAAATATATAGTCTTATTATTTCCATTTTACAGATGGGAAGATTTAAGCACAGAGAAGTTGAGTATCTTGCCTAGTGTCACACAGCTGCTAAGTGATTGAGACAAGGTTTAAACAAAATTAGGGTGGCTCCAGACCCATGTTCTTAATTACAAATGTAGTTGCTTCTCCAAGTTTCTGTTTTCTCATTAGCTAAATGAGTAGATTGGCATTGATGACACCTCAAGTACTGCCAAACCCTAAATAAAGGTATATGTTGATGGGGTAGATGTATTTATGTAAATCTCACACCTGCTTAATTAGAAAGAACTGTTTTATTGATTATTTCATGTAGACGTGTTACTTTTCCACATATCTGTTTTGAGATCAAAAACTTTAAAAGTTATTTTATTCCTCTTTTCTCTGTAATCCATAGTATAATTCTAGAAGTCGTGGTGCTCAGAGATTATTTGGTTGGTTGACTCAGTGGATGATTGATTAATGAGAGAAACAGGCACTGCAGGTTGCTCTGATCCCTAACTGTCTGGTAGCACCTGGAAACTGGAGCCTGAGACCACACCAGCCTTTTCCTCTCATTTACCACAGAACGCAGAACCATGTGCTAGTTTAAAGGTATTTGGGAAAATTTAGACATTGCTGTCAACTTCCCAAAGTCACCTGGGTGGAGGGTTGAGGAGAGGACGAATGACAGAAGACAAGGGTACGATGGAGACTTTGCACTGTTCATCTATTTGTAACTCTTGATTTTTGAGCCTTATGAATCTGTCATGTATTCAACAAATCAAATAAATCATGGGGAAAAAAGCTCTCTGTGATCCTAGAATAGGTCCTTAGCAGTAAGAGTTGAACAATCCCAGGATCACTGGTCTCCAGCCTTTCAGAAGGCCACCCTCCTCTGAATCCCAGGTCAGTCCTGTGAGTTCAGTTAAATTCACTCAAGGAAAAATATTGTATGGAATACAAGTCATGTTAGGGAAGTAGTGTAAGAAAGTTTAATAACAGAGAGAGATAACCTAATGGATAAACAGAATAAAGACACAATCAGAAAGCAATTCTGCACTAGCCCAAATATTATGAGTAACATGTTCGGTAGGAACTTAGAGAAGAGAGAACTCAGAGTGGGCCAGAGCAGTTTCCTGGACCGCTTAGTGGCTCTCTCATCCACAGTCCCCATCTCCGGGGTGACGAATCCACTACATGTAGGCTGTTACGGATATTGGAATAATAATGAGCCCTAGTTAATCTATCATTGCTAAACAAAACAGCTCAACTTTATGATTCTGCTTAGCTTATTTTGAAGGGGAGACTATAGTTATATTTAAGGACAAAGTGACTTGTGACCAACATGTGCAGGTGGGAAACTTGTGTGTATTCACAGGTAAGCTGAGCAGGGCTGTTGATCCAGGGCCGTGCAATGGAAATGGACGGAAATGGTAAACACTGGGATTGCCGTGAGTGAAGTCTGCTCAGTTTACTGTCACCTGCCAAGTACCAGTGAGTCAGGGGTTATGACCATTATTCTATGAGCAATAATGATTGAGCAATCAGGGTTTCTTTTTAATGCTAGAATGACCCTGGGATAATTCAGGCAAACAATCACTGCTCTCAAAGTCATTAAGATTCTAACTGGGAAAATATTTATTATTGTATAACTCCTTTTAAGATACTTTTCTTGCTCTCTCTTCATGCTGTTCTTGCTCTCATTGGCAGAAACTAAATTTACCTCTGGAATCATGGAAATTCAGTTATGATATTGACAGAGGGTGACTTCCCCATGAGCCTCTTTCTTGAAACAGTTTGTGAGCTCTGAAAGTTCCATGTAATGCAGGCAGCCTGAGAGACGTCATGATGGTTTTAGAGATGAATATTGTAAAGGTAGCAGTTTCACAATCATAGTAAAGTAATATCTATTGATTTTATCTCTATTAAAGGCACCTAAATATCCCTGGCTCATCTATGTTTCACTATCTTGAATGGAAGGATGTTGTTGAGTCATTAATGGAATCTCTGCTCTTAGTAAGGCAAATATGAAACCTGGTTAGGCCTTGTGTAGGACATGACAGTGGCCAATTCGTGGCCTGAGCCATCATCAGCGTTAGGGACAGAACCTTTTTTTGTCCAGGTGGCAGTAACTGAATCACGATGGGAGACTTCCTCTTCTTTCAGCTCTTGGCTCTTTTCTCTTTGAACATACAGGCCTTTTACCCTACATATCAAACTCCCAATAAGCTTTGACGGATCTTGAATTAATCAGAATAAAACAAGATAGCTCCAGAAGAGTAGCATCTGCTTTTTAACCATGCCAGGTTTATTTTCCCCTTAAGCTCTAGATATACTACTTTTGTTTAGTTTCTTAAAAAGACTACCATGCAGGGTATCCTCAAGATTGCTGCAAGCTGTTTGTTTTTGGTTTTTGTGTGTTTTTTTTTTTTCATGATGGAAGATGGGAAGATAACACTGTGGAACATTCCTTTTGTCTCAGCATGATACTCTTTCCCCTGTCAAGCTGTTAGGTCAGCCACACAGGGAGGGCTGAATTGTGTAATCTGGGATACAGTATCCAGTGAGAACCCTGCATGAAATGAGAAAAACTTTGACAATGTCCTCCCAAAGCATTCAGGGGGTCATACTGAATAATGACCGTGTGGTCTATGTATTTTCTTATATGACTTTGACTTATCATTATAGAAAGTCTATTTGTTTTAAAACTGCACAGTTCTCATTCTTAGGTAACAAAGATACATTTTATTAAAAATCTAGAATAAGCAAATTGATAGAGACAGAAAGTAGTTTAGAGATTACCAGGGGCTGAGGGGAGGGAGATTCATTGTTTAGTGGATACAGAGTTTCTGTTTAGGATCATGAAAAAGTCTTGGTAATGGATGGTGGTGATGGTAGCACAACATTGTGAATGTAATTAATACCACTGAAACTGTACACTTACAATGTTTAATATGGGTAAGAAGACACACAAGCACAACAGATTGTTTTCCAGAAGTAAGAACCAGTTAATTTATATGGGATTCTCTGAAGAGGGGTATTCTAGAATTTTCCTGGATGAGCTTGTGTATGATTTCATTTACAGGAAGATAAGCTCTGAGGAGCCTTTCAAATAGAAGAGTCTATAATTTTATACAAAACTAGTGATTCTGTGGATAAAATAGCATGGAAGTAATGCTTTGCTTTGAAGACTACTTAGGCTAGTTTATAAGAAAATGTTTCAATGAATTCTTACTCTTTCTTAAAATACACACATACACACAAATACATACAGGTTTTGAAGTAGCGATGATCCGTATTTTTTATGTATTAACGTAAAATTCTTCAAGGGACCACAAAACTTTAAGGGATTTTGTGGAATTTCCCATGACATAAAAATGTCAGCATAAGCATTTTTAACATTTAATAATATATAAGTAGCAATAAGATTATATACCATGGGTTCTTAGGTAACAAAGAGACTTATAAGGCACAGAGGTGACCCATGCCTGAAATGGAATCCTCACATCATGTTACTGTATAGTAGTATATGAAGTATAGTCCATGTAAATATTTTAATTACCTCGCTTTTGTCATTCTGTTCAAATAAAAGGTTGAAAAAGTACATTCTCCTAATGAAAGTTAGAAAAGTTGTAATGTCAACAGATGTTTTATACTTACTGATGCCTCTGCTGTCACATTGTCTGATGCACCTGTACACTGGGGACGTGTGTCTGTCGTGACCTGTGTACATGACACACATAATCACCCAGAGTGCACTTGCTTTAAATGATAAGAAAGTTTCATATTGTAACTTGCTCATCAAAAAAGAAGGAACAGATTTGCTTAATAAGGATAAAATAAGTCTACTACAAACAAAGTACATTGCTGTAACTTCATTATAAAGCAAAGAGGTTTAAAAAAAAAAAAAAGGTGAGAGCGAATATGCCGGTTCATCTTCCAATTCTGTCCCATACATTTAGGATTCTATGATATTTTTCTAAGAATTCTTCCCTATATAGTTTCTGATTCTATAATATGATAGATTAAAGAATCAGACAGTGCACCAATGCAGTTGTTTTATAGTTTTTCTGGAATGGTCCTACCCATTGAAGGTAATAATTAAATCAAATAAATGGTGCCTACTTTATTCCTGAGGGAATGCTAATTAAATAAGGAGGACACAAAACAAAATTTGGAGATGATACTTGACTTCAAAAAACTAACACTATATTTGAGGAGATAATATATTAAATACTTCTTAATATTTTTAAATAAGAACTTCCATTTGGGATTCAATTATTTTAATCTTCAAATGAGACACTTAAAGTAATATTTGCAGATGATGTAAGAGAACTGCCTAAATTTCAGGCAGAAATTTTATCTTGTAAGGTTGTGGATATAGTATAGAAGACAGAGACAGATGGGAAGCAAAGGGTTTTCCAGATTTCATGTGGTACAAATATACCTCCAGAAGTAATTTTCTATTTCCTAGTGCTCTTGATTTTTGTAGTCTTCATGAAAGGGCTACCCAACCTCTTTCTGTGTTTACCATGTAAATATTAGTAGTGGAATGAAAAAACAATAGTTTTTGGTTCATGAATTCATTTCATAATAAAGTCTCTCACAGCCTAGGAATTGAGAATGGGAAAGGAGTGGAGTTTTATATTTTCTTAAACCTTAGTTATATACAAAGTTTTATGATTTATATTGATTAAAAACGAGTATAAAACCTGCTCATACATTATCATCGATGAAGTACATGGCTACTATATTTTGTGTGTGGTTGCTATGGTTACCTTACCATGGAATAAATGACCCAAATTAAATTTCTACAACTTGCTGCCCTCGATTTTTTCTCCTCTTTCTAAGAAAAAATTAGATTTTATTTTTTTGGAGAAGAAGACTGCACTATGATCTTCTCTTTCATCTTGGTAGAACTAAGTTTTTAAATAAAAAAGTAAAATAGATTCGTAAGATCAGAAAATGTGCTCTTTGTCATAATATTAAAATAAAAGAAGCATTGAAAAGAGTAGTTAGTAGTTGAATGAAGGAAGATCCCATGCCTACCACCATGATATTTGGGGGGGGGGGGGT
>JAQZBX010053261.1:0-18937 GCA_029593785.1 Cabassous unicinctus | reverse complement strand
AAAAAAAAAAAAAATCACAGGAAACATTGTTAGACATTCCTGCTCAAAATAAGGGTTACAGCCAAAGATATAAGGAAATAAGTAACTCAGACAATCAATTTTGGTGTGTGTAAGAATCAACTGGGTGCCACCCAGGTTAAAGCAGGATTGAAAGGAAGCCCGTGAAACTGCATTAACATGTATCTAAGGTGACTTGGATGCAGATAGTCTGGAGACACTGAGGAAATGCTTGCAGAGGTATTCAGCTTAGTAAGAAACCTGTATCAGTTGCCAGTGTACTTCTTAGTGTTGGCTACATATAGTAACACTCAGCATGGAGTGGACATGCCTGATTGTGGCTGGTATATAAATCTCATCTTTCTCCGACATTCACAATGCTTTGCTATGACCACAAGGAATCCAGTCTTTTGAATGTCAACTCATATGTTTCCATTTAAAACTGTTAGAATTCAGTGGCTTCTGACTTACCAATAATACTTTCTTTAAAATATATATAAATATGAAACACAATATAAAAAATATAAATATATTATCTACATACACATACACAAATACATTTAGAAGCAATAAACTGTTTAAGGCCAGAAGTGCATTTGTATATAGATTTTTCATACTGTTACCAAAAAAGTACATGGAGGGCTAATAAAATCAGACCAAGTATACAGTCTTTCACTTTCAGTGATGGGGAAAAGCTAGTTATTCTAACCAAAAGCAGCAGATGTTTGGATGCCAATGAAACTCTGAATTTCCAAGCTTACTGAGCCACTTAAATCTTAGCTTAACAAGACAGTTAATACTTTAATAAGATCACTAATTAACAATCCAATATAGTTCTGCACCCTACATCTCACTTCATATTTGCTATTATAAATAGCATCGTAAAACTAAATGCTCAACTGCACACTATTATCCTACTGAATAGCAACTGGATCTTAATTAGGGATAGAATTTAAAAAGACTGAAATCTCAATTATCATGTATGAATGGGAGTAAATTACATTTAAAACAAATTATGCCAACTGATTGCTCAATGAAATAGGTAAGAAAGTATATTAAATATATTGTAGTCTTTAGTCTGTTTCAGAAACTACATTCTCCCTTTAAATGTGTATGTGTTTGAGTGTTAGAAATTTAAGGCAGTTTTAAACTATTTTATTTCCCTGGGATTAACAAGAAACTAAAGGCTTATAAGCAGTTTTTTTTGTTTGTTTTTTTAAAGATTTATTTATTTTATTTTATTTATCCCCCCCCTTGCTGCTTGTGCTGCTGTGTCCATTCGCTGCGTGTCTTCTCTGTGTCTGCTTATGTCCTCTCTGTCCCTTGCTGTGAGGTCTTGCCGCATCAGCCCACGGCGCCACGCCAGCAGGCCTGCCCTCACAAGGAGGCCTCGGGATGCGAACCGGGGCCTCCCATATGGTAAACGGGGGCTCTATCCACTGAGCCACACCCGCTTCCCTTATAAGCAGTTTTAAACTATTTTATTCCCCCTGGGATTAAAAAAAAAAAAAAAGGTCATTTTCACTAGCTTTTGCTGTGCCCTCTTGACATTTTAGTAGCATTATCTACCTCGTTGTTTAAGAATTCCTCATCTTTCCCAGAATGTTACTTCTTATACTCCCTAAAGCCTTGTAAATCACAAGTTATATATATGCTAGCTAATGGTAAATTTGCTGTACTGGTGTAAATCACAAGTTATATATATGCTAGCTAATGGTAAATTTGCTGTACTGGCAAGAGTGACAAAGAAGAGGAGGAAGTACTCCTGGCTTTACACACTCCCCTCCCTTCTAGAAAATTCTAGAATAGTTGAGAATTTGCTCACCTAGTTCTTAGGAATCTACAGGTTAATCACAATTAATTTAATACAAAAACTTGTCCAAGTCAGTTTCAATCCATTCTCTTGCTTAGTTCAAAGAAACATTTAATTGTGGTCACTGATCAAACAAGGAGTTGACAGGTAAAAAGCAACTATAAAACATTCCATTCATTCACTTATTACACTGTGAACAGGAACTGAAGCTATTGAAACTAGACAAAACAATTAAAACTCCATGAAGGCAGATATTTTCATCTATTTTGTTCATAGGTATATCCTCAGCACCCAGAAATTTGTTAACACAGAGCACCAATATTTTTGAATAAATAATCAGAATAACAGCCTTAACTTTTGAAGGTTTTTTAGGA
Source organism: Cabassous unicinctus (assembly GCA_029593785.1). Classification (NCBI taxonomy): domain Eukaryota; kingdom Metazoa; phylum Chordata; class Mammalia; order Cingulata; family Chlamyphoridae; genus Cabassous; species Cabassous unicinctus. Next base: position 16,753 of record JAQZBX010053261.1, on the reverse strand, counting down.
TTTTAAGCATAAAAACTTGTAAAAGTCATCATGGAAGATTGCAATTGCAAACATGCTATGCATACAACACCCTAGAAAAGTGGTTCTCAAAGTGCTGCCAAATGATCCTGGAGATTCCTGAGGCCGTTTTAGGAAGTCCATGAAGTTAAAGTTTCACAATAAGACTAAGATGTTATCTGCCTTTATCAGTATTGACTTTTGCGCAATGGTGGGTGTGGGTGAAAGTCCTGGTGTCTTAGGACAGATCAAGGCTGTGGCAGCAAACTGTACCAACAGTGATATTCTTTACTGCCACAGAGTTAAAAAAAAAAAAGTATTTCACTTAAGAAGTTCTAGTATGTGCCACTAGCCAAGATTTTGAGGACTCCCAACTCCAGCTTTAAAAAAGCATTTAGATTTCAAGGGGAATTAGAATCATCATTTAACCCACTTGACCAAGTAGTCAGTTCCTTCTTATATGCTCTCAGAGAACTAAACCTCCATAGCACTTACCATTGTGTAATTTATGTAGTTAATAGTAATCTCCCCACTAAACTGTAAATTAACTCTGAGGACAGGAACCATGACTGTTCTGGCTCATCAGTCTCCTCAACACTAGCATCTTGCTCAAATATTTGTTCAGCGAAAGAAAAAAAGATAACCCGTTCTGTTTTTTTTCTTTAGAAAATAGTAATTCATGACTTTTTTTCTTTGTAATAGTGGCCTCCTAGTAAAATCCATCAAAGAGTGAAATGGTATCCGTCCCTAATTTTCTCCAACTTCCATTATAAGACTAGAGATGAGTTCTGGGTCCCAATGACTTTTCCACAGGGTCCAACCCCTAACTCAGGTGTACCTGACTTATCTCAATCAATGAAAAATAAGGCAGGTAAGAAGCTTGACTAACTTTCTAATGGGTCACAATACAGCGGTAGGTACAGGAGGCTCCTTCCTCTGAGAAGCAGTTCATGGCTGAGGATTACTAATGGAAAGATTTCATTCATCAACAGAAAATTCTTTCCTCTTAGGCTGGTTATATGATTACACCCAGACATACACCGGCTCCTTCTACTTCTCTGGCACATGCTATCTCCTTTCTTCAGTTTCCTTTTTCTTCGTACCACTGGCTGAGAGATGCAAAAACAAACAGAATCTGACCAGAAAGAAAGAAGACTTCAATCAAGTGAAAGCAACTTAACAAAAGAAAATCTAAACTAATAAGTCATTGGAAACAAAAGCTCAGAAGAAAACAGTATTCTCATTTGTAAAATGAGAAGGAAAAGCAGAGACTTTTTATGACCTTTTAGCTTTAACATTCTGAGGAATGTCTAATTGGTAGTAAGAAAAGAGTATTAGCAACAAATTAAGCCTTTTGTTAGTATTTAATCAAATTGGCTACATTTTTAAACAGGTGAAGAAGCTACCCTATTAAATGAAAATCAGAGCGTACTGTAGTAAATTACTCCAAACTCTCTGAATGTGCCATGGTAATTTAGTCACTAAAATATAAAAAGATGATAAGATGTTTTTCTGAATTTAAAGAAATTTTTAAAGTATTAAACATAGCCATTGGTCAACTAGCACAAATTCTGGAACATGAATGAATATTAAAACCTTGCTTAGTGAATGGAATGATATATACCAAAAACATCATTTATCTTTGTTTACTGATTAGAGGTAATCCTTGTTTTCTTTTTTACTACTTTCTTAAATTTTCTATGGTAAATGTTTTGCTTATGGAATAAAAAATAAAAGTTTTGAGGAAAAAAAAACCTATTTCAAGATCATTTGAATGGCATCCAAACAGTATTACTTTTTCACTATACTTAGTTATCTAAAATATTCAAGCTAAATATCTAGCTATCTCTTTAGAACCAGACATTTGTATATGAAAGTTGAATAGGTGGTTTATTAATGGGAAATATATTTACATTGAACGTGTTTTTTTATATATGGAATAATTAATAATGCTACTTATACTAAGCAATTACATGTGGAAAGAGAACCTTTCATTATTGGATGGTATATAAGATGAAAAAACAGCTGGAGTTCTCTGCAGCTCCAACCTCCCTCATAACTGATACTATTTCACACTTCCATTCCTCTCTTCTTGAAAATGCCTTTGGATCCCCTGTAGAGAAAAATCATCTCACCCCTTATGCATGCTTTTGTGCAAGTTTTGCCATCTTCTACAATGACAATGGCTTGCCTTTTCCACCAGGCACTCCCACTAATCCTTCTCAATTTGACTTAAAGGCTACCTATTCTGGAAAACCTTTCTCAGCATTAAAGTCATTCTCTCTTCTGAAACCCCATCTAACTTTTTAGAGAACTGTATGAGCTCACATGTTTATCTGTCCCATTAGCCTGTAAGAACAAGAGGACAGATGATGTTTTATTCACTTTTGTATTCCTCAAGGCATAGCATAAGCTTTGGAATCAAGTTCATCTGGGTCCAAATCTCAGTTCTGTCTTAAAAAAATGAAATACAACAACCCTCTCTCATAAACAGAAAAACAGAAAAATAGGTAAGCACAAACAGAAAAATAGGTAAATAATTCAAATTCTCTGGGACCCAATCTCCTCCCCTGTAAAACGGGAATAAACCACCAATCTACCCCACAGATGTATTGTAAGGAATAAGTGAAAATGTACTTATACTGAGAAAAATACTCCTCATATACAGTTGCTACTAATTTCCTTTCTTCTGCTTTCTATATCAAAATGGAAGATTAATAATAAAATCAATGATTAAATGAACTGTACATTTTAAGTAGGACCAACTAAAGAGCCCCAAATTCAATTCTGATTTAGGTGGTCTTTTTCATGAGTCTTATGCAACAGAAAAGTTCATCCTACTCAATGGTAAGCCTCTCTATACCTGGGTAGTGTGGATCAAGGAGACCTGAATCCCTAGATTATAAAACATTAAAGACTTCTATAACTAATGTACTCATTGTATTAACAATTAATTTGTGATGTTCCCATTAATTTACTTTTTATAGACAATTCTGATAAGATGTCATGTAACACATTTCCAGGAATGCATAATCCAGAAATACCATCCCAGATATATAGAGTTTCAAGAAAAACCAAGAGTTCACTGAATGTTCTCCATTTATTCTCAAGAGATCTCTATAAGACAAAGAGGAAACAAATATTCGACTAAGGTCTTATGAGTATATGCATTTGGGATGGTGGAGTAGTTAGTAACTTTGAGCATCTAATATATACAAGTCACTGAGGTAGGTGCATTTTATATATTATATAATTCTGTCTTTACAATAACCTTTACAGACAGGTATTATGATGCCCATTTTACAAATGAACAAACTCAAGGTCAAAGAAATTAAATATCTGGTAAGTAGTGAAGTCATAATTCAAACACAGACTGACAAAAAAACCCTATCCTTTTCCCTTTATATCATCCTGGCATCTTGGAAGTACCATGAGATAATAAAACTATTTTAACTGAAAGCAGCTATAACAAATTTTTTCTAACTCAAGTTGACATAAAATTTTAATTTCTCAATTGAAATGAAAAGCATCTAAGAACTTAAAATAAAATAAAAAATAAAAAAATTAAAGCCATAAAGCACATCTGTTAAAATGCAGTAACAATGTAGTTAAGATAATATTTTTTAGGTTTTCCAATACTGAGTACCTGTCATCACTCAATCTGATCAAAGAAGGTAATGCCCAAGTACAGGACACATATAATTCCTTAATAATGAAATATAAAGTGGAATGTTTATAAATTTTAAGATATATATATAAATTAAAGCTATGAAAATTTGAACACAAAAGTTCAGTATACTTTCTTCTTAGCTACTTTTGGCTCTCCATGTGCCAGCTACTTTGAGCCCTGAATCTCAACAGAGTTGCAACACCTACTCTTCAGTTCATTGATCTCACCCAGGACAACTAACATGGAAGTGATTATGGACAACCACCATAACAAGGAAACAAGAGAGTCTACAACTGCAAGCAAGAGAGTCCTATCCATAGGCCCCATGGGATCGCAGCCCCCTCTCAATTAAAGGTGGAGTGGACATCACCATCCCACAATCCTCAGGATTGGGGAATAAAACTATGGATTAAAGTAGACTTACTGGTATTCTACTACAGACATTGTGATTCTAGCAATGGAAGAAATTATATCATTGATGTGGAGGCAGTGGCCACTGGAGATTCTGAGGGTAGGGAGAGGGAAAAACAGGTGTAATCCAGGGGCATTTTCGGGACGTGGGAATTGTCCTGAATGACATTGCAACAAGAGATGCAGGCCATTATATATCTTGCCATAACCTACAGAATTGGGTGGGAGAGAGTGTAAATTACAATGTAAACTTTAATCCATACTTAGTGGCAATGCTCCAAAATGTGTTCATCAATTGCAATGAATGTACCTCGCTTATGAAGGATGTTGTTAATGTGGGAAAATGTGGGAGGTGTGGGGAGCAGGGCATATGGGAATCCCCTATATTTTTTATGTGACATTTGTATAATCTAAGTATCTTAAAAAATAAATAAATAAAAATTAAAAAAAAAAAAAAAAAACAACTTACCATTTCTTGCTGCCCTTACTCTAAGAAAATGCCATACTATTGTTGTAAAAGAAAGGATTTTCTATATATATTGATCATTATATATTATTTCTGATATTAAAGCTCTACTTCAGGGGTTCATAACCAGGGGTCCGTGAGCTTGAATTGAAATTCAAAAAAAAAAAAATTCTTGTGGGGACATGTTGGTGCAGGTGTGATATATTAAATAATACACAGTATAGTGTGGTTTTCACCTGACTGGCAAAGGGGTCCATGGAACAAAAAAGGTTAAGAACCTCTGTCTATTTTATAGTACTTTTAACTTTTCAGGATTGTTTCCCACTTATTACCTCATTATCATCATGCCAATCTTGTGAGAAAGTCTGAAGAGGTATTATTCCTATTTTGTACATAAACAACAAAAGCAAATTAAGAACAAGTAATCTGCCTAAGGTTACAAAGCTAGTCCTTACAGCAGGGGTTCTTAACCAGGGATCCATGGAAAGATTTCAGGGGCTTCATGAGCTTGAATTGAAAAAAAACAAACTTACTAACTTTATTTTCTCTGACCTCTGATGTTGAGTGTCATAAAACTATCTGCTGTTACATTCTGAGAAGGGGTCTTTGGTTTTCACCCGACTGGGCAAAGGGGTCCACTGAACAAAAAAAGGTTAAGAACCCCTGCCTTAGAGCCAATTCTAAAACCTAATTACCAGTGCTGTTAGATCATGGACCCTGGCTTTACTTCTTTAATGATTTTCTAGGCGTTTAAAATTTAATAAAAGCAACAATTATACTTAAATGGCCTGAACTTTGTGATACTTTTTCAAATGATCTAGGGATATTAACATATATAAGTCTATGCTTGTTTGCAAAAAGGTTAATTCCTTACTAAATAAACTTTCCTAACTGTAAAATCAGTTTTTTCCACATGAAATACAACACAACATATATTAATATTTGATTTTGATTTTTTAAAAGAGAGACATAATGCAAAACTTGGACAGTGGTTCTCTGAAGACCTCAATAGCCAAAGCCTAATAATTTTTAAAACCTTGAATATTTATTTTAATCAAGCTAGAACTATTTTGCATAAGGCTTTTTGTCTTCATATTTGCCTCATATGTTCACTCATTTTCTACAAATGTCTATCCAATTATTCCCGTTATTACCTATGGTCTTAACATATATACATAAATGAAAAATAAATAAAGTGCCTGAATCAATTTTTTTAGTCAGTTTTAAAATTTCATGTTTTATTTCAATGAGAGGAAGTTGGAATTATCTAGAATCACTGGGACAAATAGAGTCATTTCTTTAAAAAAAAAAAAAAAAAAAATTAGTAACTTAATCCCTGATGCATTCTGACAGAAGCTGGTATATTGTAGAATTTCCTACTCAAAATGATCAATAACAACCTAGTGAGGCCTTTTTAGGGACAAAGAGAATTAACTAAGATAGGGTGACTAACTGCCCAGGTTTGGCTGGAAATGAGGGCATTCCTTGGACATGGGACTTTGAGTTTTAAAACTGAGATGGTTTGGTCACCCTTACTAAGGAGTAGGAAACATCTCTGGATATTGATAGCATGTAGCTAAAATTTGAAGTTTTTCTAGGCATCTTCCCCAAAATTTACATTTTCAATACTATTTTTACCTCATTCAAGCCCCAGTGAGCAAAATAGAACTTTATACATGAACAGTTAAGCAAGGGAGGCACACAACATTTTTAATGAGAATTCACTTTCAGGCATTAACTGATCAGGGACTTGTGAAGTGAAATTTTAAAAAACGAGTTTGCTTTCCCCATCGGAAAACTTCCAACTTTCACTTCTAACACTATTTTTTACAACTGATGATTTGAGCTAAAATAAAACCAAGATTTCCTACATTTTGGTTTGTATCAACCAATATCAATGTTCTTTTAGCAGGGAAAAGAGTTCATTCCTTAAAACTATGTCAGGACCAAGGAAATAAGAGACAACTTTTAAAAAGTCTTCCTTCTCCTATCTCAAAGCTGGTAGGAATTAAGGATAATTTATTCACATACCCCAACCTGTAGATGAGTTTGTTTTTCACACTTGATTAAACAGTCTCAATCTAAATGCCCCAGCTGTGCAGCACAGCCCTCTGAAGTCACAGCAATAAGATGACTCACCAATTGGCAGGTGTCTTAGGTTCTACGAATAATGGGTGTCTGCCTGGATGAGATCAAAGGTATGTGCCCCAACAGACGACCTCATCCTGCTTGGCTAAGAGAGGAGAGAGGCTAAAAAAACTTGTCAGTAGTACAGTACTTGCTTTAAAGAATACTTATAATTCATGCAGACTTTTTAAATGTCCTCTGTGCATATTTTATATTCCAATCTCCAATTACCAGAAAAGCATGGCACAATTAAGAGCTAAGAGGATAAAAACCAATTTTATGACCCCCAAATTAGGAATAACTGAAAATGAGAATTATCTTATTGAGTTCTTCCAACCCCACTGCTTCAAGAAATGTGAAGTCAGAGTCACAAGAAAAATAAATCCATATTTAAACCCTCCTATTATATTTAATGACTTGATGTCAGTTTCCACTCAAGTGAAAATTAGTTCATAGAGGAGTTCTAGTTCCCTGATATATAACCTCACGTGAAAACTGACATCATGCCACAGTTAATAAGATACGGGTTTATAAATATGGAATTTAAAAGAAACTTACCCTTTCCCTTTGTGCAGCTCTGACTTCCAACCCAGTTTCTATAGAAACAGGAGGACAAGTGTCAGCCAATTAGAACTCATCTTTTAGGTGCTGAATAATAAAGCCAGATCCCAAAGTCGGCTATAGGTTTTTGATTGTCAGTAGTTCCTAAAAAGAAATCCGGGAGGAAAAAAGATGTTTAACCAATTTTTCTGTACTTAGAAATGCTGCCTTTAAATTTGTCTATTTTTTCAAAAAAGTAGTAGAGGGGACAATACCATATGTTTTCTAAAAATTTATTGGGGCTTCAAACTCCTTTACACTTAAGGAGGAGCAAATAAAAGAAAAAGTGTTTCTGAAGGTTTAAAATACCTTTAAACCAATACATTGAAGAAAAAACAAAAAAACTCGCATCACAAAAACAAAGTAGTTCCAACCACCAAACCTTAAAGTCCAAATGAATTCATTCCTTTTGTAGAATTCCCAGTAAGATTACAACACTGCAGAGGATAAACTTCACAAATGAAATTTGTCAGGAGAAATAAACAATGATAATGCTATATTTCCACTGAAAACAAACATCTCATTTCTCAGGAGAAATCTATAATTCACAAATGAATCCCCAGAAAAGTTTTCTAGAGAAGTTGACATTGCTGAACTTGATAAAAAGTCTCTTCAAACCGCATATGCCAATTTCAAAATTTTTAAAATTGTGGGATTTGAGAATAATCTGGCTACAAGTTTTCATTCGATATCAATATGGTTGCTTGGTGAATGTATTTTAGAATCTTTTATCTTAAAAACTAACCTTACACATTAAAAATATCATTCCTGTATCTAAATTGATACATCACAAATTAAAGCATTCTCTGAACATTCATATTGGATCATTCCCTTAAATACATATGAATTTTAGTACTTATTACATTATTTGGCACTGTATACTTTAAAAAATGGAATTATGAATTAGATTTGTGTTGCTAAGTGAGGAAAACCAGTTTATTTATAAAATTACTATCATATTACATTTGAGAAAACAAAGGCTATCAGAAACCCCTCCTCAACCCTGTCCACATCCATTCCTCCATGGAAAGTTCTAAACCAAGAACTTTCAGCAAATATAGTATCTCAAATACATGCACCTCTAAAAAACAATGTGCTCTATATTACAATGAAGAGAGTGGACCAGAACAGAGTGAGAAAAAGAGAAAAAAAAAAAAGAGTCTAAGCATAACAAAATAAAAAAAAAGAATCAATTAGGATAGGGAAGAACATTAACTCCTGAAAACTCTGGGTAATTTTCTGGTCCCCTAAAACTAAGGTCACTATCTAAGAACTCGTTCATTTCTACTTTTCTTGTTGAAAATATTTTTCAAATCATTTAAAAATTTACTAACACACAAATCAGAGAATTTATGCATGATGGATAAGATTCTATCCATTTATATCACACAGAATATTCATGTATCTACATCTAAAGCAGTGCTATACACAGATTATAGTCAATAGGTCTGGGGAAAGGTCCTGAAATTCTATTTGTCTAACAAACTTCCAGATGATGCTAATGATGCTGGCCTGAAAACCACACTTTGAATACTAAGTATTCTAGAAGACTAAATAATATATACTGTACTGAACCCCAATTATACTCTGAAACTTTTTTATTTTTATTTTCAAACAATCCTTAAAGGGTTGTGTTTGTGTGTGTGCGTTTATGCATATGTATGAGATTTTTCTGTACAGTAGTGGTTCTCAACCCTGGCTTCACATTACAATCACCTGGGGGCACTTATAAGAACAAAACAATACCTGGGGCCTTAACAGAGTCCCAATGGACCTAGATCAATTTAAATGACTCTCAGAGAGGGTCTCATAAATTGTTATTTAAAAATTCCTCATGTGATTCTAAAGTGCAACCAGGATTGAGACCTCTGCTATAGAATGCAGAAAAATTCTAAAAAAAAGTCTAGTTTACTGAAGTTTTACAGTATATAAAGAAAAACACAATAGAAAACAAAAAGACAGAAAGAATATACATAAACTAGAGTATATTAGAAGTTTATCTTGAAAGCTACTTAAAACTATACACTCAATATGTCTATATGCTAAAATCCTAATCAATTTTACAGCACACTGAATTTTCTCCAATACGCCTTAAAAAATGTAATAAAAAAAATTATATATATAGCACTTCAAAGGGTTAATTTTGCCTCTAATAGTTCTACTCCAGATATAGACATAATCACATGCTTGTGTATAAAAAGTTTTCATTAAATCTTTTTCCAAGATAAAAAGGAAACCTATTGGTCCCCTGAGAAAGGTCAGAAAACAATTCAGCACTGAAAAATTGTATACATATATGCGTCTGTTTTGCACAGGATGACAGCCATTTCAAAAAAAGACCCTTGAAATCACTTTTTAGCATGGAAGTCTGGTCTGACACCACTAGAAAAAATTCATGTTATGAAATATAGAAAGCATGGTCAAACTACATATGACTACAGTGGAAATTGTTACAACAGTCTGTTAAAAGCAGAAAGAATATGAAGCAGCATGTTGAGAGAAATGAGGATGTACTAGGAGGAAGACTGCTTTGAAACCTCAGGGGAGCCAACAATTATAAGCCCTACGATTAAATCTTTATAACTGTATTTAAATCAAAGAATACTGTTGAATCGCTGAACAAAAACATAGTCACATCTTACAAAGACTATGAAATGCTAATTTAGTTTTCTTAGCATTTGAAGGAAACTACCGTATTCCATTATCATTTGAAGTAGTGAAATTTACATTACTTTCCCAGAGATAGGCAGTCAAATATTGATCAAATTATATCATTCCCCCTGCTTAAAACCTTCATGGCTTCCCAATGCATTTAGATTACAATCCAAACCCTCTATCCATGGCCGTAAGGCCCTAACTTACTGTTCACTGTGTCCCTCCACCAGAATGTAAGCACCATGAGACAAGAGAAACTTGTCTGTGTTCTTCACCAACATACTCCCAAGATCTAGAATAATGCCTGGTATATATAATAGGTACCTGAATATCTGAAGAATTAACTAATTAGCTACACTAATTGAAGACAATCGCAGTACAGATAATTCAAAACCGGAAATCTTTCAACCATTTACAAATCAAAGATAGACTCAACTTCACCTAATTCCTTTCTGCCTCAATCCTGTTAGTAACCTAGTTATGAGGTAGTAGAAATAGATGATGGTTCATTAATGGAAGACAATTCACATGTGTACACACACAAACACACAATCCCAGAATGATTTTCAATTTTAAGATAAACCAGTCACATCATTTTTAGGTTAACATCTGAAAACTCAAGGATACCTCAATGGGTTCCTGGCTATATATCCCTTAGCCAAGTCACAAAACTTTTCTGGTATCCCTTTAGCACTTCATAAACAGTGGCCCTTCTTCATAGATTGTTATGAGGCAAATAAATACTGATTGAGATGGAGGGACCCGGGTTCGATCCCTGGGACCTCCTGGTAAAAAAACAAAAAACAAAATAAAATAAATACTGATTGAGTTCCTTGGAGAAATAATTACATGGCTATAAAACTGTGAATTAAGTGACAATTTCAAGTGATAAATTCTATGGCAATTGTCTTTATTCTCCTTATCTGCTGTAGCAGCTTTGACTTTATCTTCTAGAAACTCCCCCTCTTGGCTTGAGACAAAACACTATACTGGCTCTTCTTTTCCAGCACCTCATTCTCTTCCTATGCCTTAAAAAGGACATTATCCCAGGTTTATACCTCAGCACTCTGCTCTCTATAGGTCCGTGTTGCTCAACATGTAGTTCACTGACCAAAGAATAAATCAGAATCACCTGAAGAGCTTGTAAAAAGAATCATGGGCCTTGCTGGTCCTAACATTTCCCAGAATGTCTGGGGATGGGAGCCAATGGCCTATAGGTTTTCCAAGTACCACAAATGATGATACACTCTATGGTATGAAATCCACTGCTCAGGCCAGGCACTCTCTCAAGTTTGCAGTTTTAATCACATCCTCAGCCTACAGAAAACAGGAGTGAGGTAGGACAGTACAGTGGCCAAAAGCCCTGGCTAAATTGATTAGAGACCTGACTCAGTCACTTACTAGCTGTCAGATTATGGTCTGTGGTGAGTTATTCATGCTTGTCTGCCTGACATGTTGATCCCAACTTCCCTCCACCATTCCAGGTCCTTCTCCAAAGAACTAATTCTTTTGTAAAGCCTTTCACATACTCATTCCTATACTCTATCACCTGTAAAAATTCATTAGCAAACAATCAAATATTGGCCTGTAATCTCTCCTATAGCTGTCTTACGCTATTAACTCTTTCCCATATTTAACTTTTACCTGTTTATAACTCTCCCTAATCAGAGTATAAGTTGCTGAAGGGGATATTGACTATTTAATACTTTCCACAGTCAGCATCATAGTTTCTAATACACAGCCAGCACTAAAATAATTGTAGAGAAACTAACTGAAAGCTTAATATTAAAGTCATTTTGGTTGAAGAACTTTAAGTAATTTTACTTCACGGTAATACATCTCTTCTTGGTCGGTAAGACTAAAGTGTTTGAGGCTTAAAGAAATTTTGTTTTTCAATAAATACCTCTGCTAAGAATTAAAAATTAACTTAATTATAAGTTATTAAATAAAATGATCTTCTAACCAGGGAAACTCAAGGAGAGTGAAAGAACTGGAAAAGGACATGGAGGTGGTAGTCAAGAGAAGCCATAATCAGATATCCTATTGCAAAAAAAAAAAAAAAGAAGAAGACACTATACAAACTATAAGCTCTAAACTTATTGCCTCGGGTAAAGAGCATATGAACAATTATGTGACAAGCTATGAAAGTAGCAATTTATAAAATCTGGGTTGTTCTACTGAAGTAAGGGTAATCCCTATTTTCGATGTTAATACTGATAACCAGGATTTTCAAAGTGAGCATAAGTTAATTCAGAGGTTTTTAAGTTCTTGGAACTATATTCTTTATAGTAGAACCCTAAATTTAAGTCATATGACACTGGGAAGCCATACAAATACCCCAAAAGGCCCGTTCCCAATTTATAAAATCAGAATTTTGGGTCTAACAATCCAGTTAATAATTTTTCATCACAGTGCAGATGAGAATAAAATTATTTCATAAGCAGTTTCAAAAACTTGCCATGCTGTGTATCTCACCTTTTATATGGTTTTGTATACAAATAAACAAACGCCCTGTTTGCAACATTTTTTTTCCTTGTTCTTGAGAGATGAAGCATGAGACTTTAGATACCAAACATGAAGAGGAAGACTAACATGAGCTTCCTCAAATCTGCAGAGCAATTTGAAAAATGGTTACTAATTGGAAAAAGTATTTAATGGGTTTTTAATGACTAGCAAGAGAAATAAAATTAACACACTGGATTAACATTTCCAACACTTACAACATGTTTAAAGAAGTATAGGTGAGAGATCATTTAGCAAAAGGCCTTGGGTGGCAGCCACCTCTCATAAGCAGTTCTGTTTTTAAAACTCCTATGAGATACTGAGAACCTGATAAAAAACACTGTACTTTGTTTTTCCCCTTTTACTATATTAAAGTATGTGTACATAAGTTGTCCCACTAAGCAATCCAAAGGGCTCAATCAAACCTGTGGGAAAAGTATCTATTATAGATCAGATATTGTAGTTACTAGATACTGTAAGTCTTCTGGGAAAAATGAAAAAGAAAAATCCCTATCTACTGAAAAATTCTGATTCCACTTAAAATAAAGCAAGGAAACCTAAGTTGTATTAATCACACTAAAAAAGTTATATTTGTGATAAGGTGCCAAAGCTTCACACTTGATTATGTAGGGGGTGGAGCAGGTAGCTCAAAAAGACAAGGCTGGTAGGGCTAAATGGACAATAAAAATGGTAAATTGACAAAAGCCAGCCTTTTCTCAGCATTCACTGCACAGTTCCCTAAAGATGCAGTTGCCTAATTTTAGAACTGTGTGACAAGAAAAACAAGAAAAACTAACCATATTGGCTAAAATATCTATCATTCCCAATCTGATGATGCACTGAATCTTTTTGCTACATATAATACCCTTAACTGAGAGTTTTAGAAATCAGTGTAACAAGCAATGTTTTGGTTGTTTTTTTTTTTAAGGAAAAAAGCCCTCTTGCATCATTAAATCACAACTAAGGGAGGCCAAGGATAATAGGAATTAAAAAAAAAATGAAAATTTTAAAGGATATCAAGGCTGTAGGCCTCAAATCCATAATCAAGATGTTAATGCTTTGGCTCATGCATTAAAAGTATTTTTTAAATGATAGATAAATAAATAAATAAATCAGAACAAAAGTTCTGGCTTGGAATTTTGTAAATATGACACTTTGGTGAGGAAAGAAAACTAGTAATGGCAGCAAAGTGCCCTAAAGACTTCCATCCAGAGACATACCCAAAACATTAAAAGCCCTCACCCTATTAAGTATAATGCATTTTTGACCTCTAAAATCCTTCTTACCTGTTTACAAGGGTTTACACAGCTGTTTGCCACTGGAACACCACCTTGCAGAGCATAACCATGGCATCCATTGTTGATAATCACCTGTTGCCTAGCAATCATCATCCCGCATGGAGACAGACAGCACTAGGGCTCTTCCATCCGAGGTTAAAATTCAAAACAAGCCCAACAAGCCTGCATTTCAAGGTGGTCTTCGTCTGCAACTAGTTAGGTTTAAAACTGGCAAACAACAACAATGGTGTCTGAAGCCAATGGTGCAGCATTGCTGGCTTCCTCTTGAACTCCAGCGTTGTCACTGTGCACCGAAGTCTCCTGCTGCAAACAGGGGAGTTGTTCTCCTGTACTGGGAACAGGCTTCCAAAGCTCAGGAGCCCCTGTACAGGACAATGCAGGAACTAAAGGCAAATACTTTTTCCTCCTTAAGGATGCCTCCATTTTTTTCCTCACAATCTGTACTACCAACCGAAGTGACTGGGCCTGAGTGTGCGTTCGTACCTATGAAACCGTCACGGTGCATGCACATCCAAGGCATGTGGAACCAGAGGTCAAATAAGGCACAGATACCAAGTAACGGTTCTAATTACAAACACTAGCTCTCAGGAACTCTTCATCCATTCAGAGCTAAACCCATCACTGCATAACTCTGGTAAGAAGCCCCTGGAGATGAAGGAGCTCCTCAAATGTGTCAGGAAAGGCTTTATTAACATCATCATTAACATTTAAAAAGCAAACTTGGAGCATTTCTCTTTCTTTTGGCAATTTGGTGCAAATGTTAAGTGCAAGATAAAGCAATTTCAAACTTTTCTTCAAATTAAAAATGAAACTAAGGCCAAACGTGATGGGTGAACAAAATAAATCAAAAACTTAAATTTCAGCAACTCCGGCTCTTCAAACCAGCAAAGCCCCCGACTTGTGCACTGTGGTGAGGCTTAGGGTGCCTGCACCGGCTTCTTGCATGCCAGCAAACAGCACCATTTCCTCATCACGTTGAGGACTGAGAAGCAAATGATCCCCTTCACTGCAAACAAAGGGGGGTCACAGTAACACTAGTGATCCTTCAGAATTGACACACCGTGATAGTCAAAATGAAATTGATGGTCTCCCTGCTTCTTGCTCAAGACATACAAGATCTGAGCAGCAGCAAGTACCCCCTCAGCTGCAAACAAAGGGGTCAAAGGTTTGCCGTCAATTCACTTCCAGGCAGAAAAACATTTTCCTCAAAAGAAACAATTTATTTAGAATAAAACAAAAGCAGCTCAACTGAGAGCGCACGTTTGAGTGACAGCTACTTTTAAGCTGTGTGAGCCATAAAAAGGGTTTTTCTTTACTTTTCCAGAAATCTTGTGTACACAGCACAAAGCAAAGAGGTCATTTTTTCCACTTAAAACACCGGCATTGGCATCACAATAGCAGATACACAACTTTAAGCTGCCATTTTAGTAAAATGCACAAATACTAAACAGATTAGCTTTCTTCCATCAAGAGGCCCATGTAAACTCCACATAGGCCACAACTTCTCTTCAAAAAGGTCCATTAGAACTTTGAATTCCATATCTTCATCCGCTGTTCACCAGTTTTGCTTGCGGGGGGGGGGAAAAAAAGGTTATTCAGTACAAATGTTTACAATATTAAAAAAATATATATATATTTCCCCTATTCCATTATAGATGAACATAATGTTAACAAGACCTTCCTGGATAGTCCACCTTGACTTCAAAAAGCACCAATAATACCCACTGGCACAAACCTTGAAATGAATTTACTGTATGAAGAGACACATAACAAGTAGAACAATAGGGTGGTGTTTTTTTTTCTTAAAGACTTCAATTAAGTGAGGTTTATAGGACAGAAATACCCTTTATAAAACTCATATAACTGAGTAAAATGACCACAAAAAAAAATCCAGAAAAAAAGAAAGTTTATAATCAATTGATTCTATCAATATATTCCACACATAACTTAAAGTAAAACTATTAAAAGGTGGATTCTAGTCAAACTTGTACCCCCTCTATTTTCATTTTATAATTTATATGGAGCAATACAGGTTACTCCATTACTGTACAAAGGGGTCAAGATACAAAGTCATTTAAAAATCCACCTTCATGTGTTACCAAAGAAAGCAGCTGTTATTTTCTTTTAAGAAAGAACACAAACAAACAATTGCTAAATAGGCAAAGAACATTTCAGGACTCTTACTTTTCAATGTTCTTTAAATCATACATATAAAACTCTTCATTAAGCTTAACAGTTTTCTGTGGTTACCAGCAATTATTGTCTCCTTTTAAGGACATCACTATAACCAAAATATTAACAGGGTCAGCTTCATTTCTCTTCTTGTTCTCATACCTATATCCTACCTCAAAACCAAATACTGTGGCAGAGACAGAAAAAAACATATATATATGTCCAGAAATTCTCTACAAAAAATAATTTTTCACATTAAGGTCATTAAGGCCCTCTCTTAAGAGGATTTCCTAATTCTGTTACCAGAGAGTTTCTGGTGAATGGTTCCTGTATGGACCCAAACTACAGTTCATTGAGCAGTATCACTGTCTAAAGCGGTTTTAAAATTTTTAGCTCGCAAAAAGAAAAAAGAAAAAGCACTGTCAGTGAAAACCTGCTCATAAAGAAGTCTCCAAATAAATGATATCTGACTCTGAAAGCAACAACCAATCTTACCTTTACTACTATACTATACCTCAAATGATGTGACCGAGTCAAGAAGGACCAGAGTATACATATCTTCGAAATATGACAACAGCCTATCCTAGCCAAAGGATGGACATTTTAAGATATAATCCTTAAAAGGAAAATCTATCCATTGTCAGTTGAGTCAAAATAGGCATCTTAAAACAGGAAGTGAAAACTTTGGGTGGAAAATTCTTTATAGGAATCCCAGTTACAATCAACAAAATAATATTAAAAAATTAAGTAGAACTACTGGCTAGAAGATGAATAATTGCTTAATTTTCCTTAAACTTTGAAGTTGTAATCTAAAAGCCTTAATTATCTTGATGTTTTTACTAGTAATATTTAATA